>JANAVB010038418.1:3040609-3050609 GCA_029216955.1 Iris pallida
TCTTTACAGGAAGGACAGGAATGTTTGGAGAATGCTGGTGACAAGATGGTGGTGACCGATCCAGTGCAGGCTGCCAACGAAGCTAATTTGTCGACTATGGGAGAAATGGAAGAAGGTGAAATAAGGGGTTCGGCTAGCAACTGGGCGGACATAGTTGAGGAGGAAGAGCAGGGAGATCATCAAGGGGAGGCACAGACTGGAGGATCAGAGTATGACGACTCAGAAGAGGATGACGGAGACCAAGGCAGGACTTCAGAAGAAGAAAGGCAAGAAGTACAGGCTACAACAGGCTCAGTTCAAAAGCGGAAAAAAGGTCAGCGACAGGTGGCCCCATCGGATAGAACCACGCGCTCGGCAGCGAACAAGGCTAAAGCTGGTACCTCCCAAATCTCTAATGTATAACATCTTAATTTGGAATGTTCGGGGAATCGCTAATTCAATGACTCTTAAGAGAATGAAGTCTTTGATCCGTGTACACAAAGTGTCGTTACTCGCAATCATTGAACCTAAAGTTGATAAAGATCAGCTGCTTAGATATCGGATGAAACTTGGGTTCTCTTCTGCAGTTACTAATACGAAGGGGAGCATATGGGTTATGGCAAAGAAAATTGTGAGATAGATTTGGTTGATGAGTTTGAGCAGGCTGTTTCATGCAGGCTTTTGGACTCCATATTACCAGTCGAGACTCTGTTCTCGGTGGTGCATGGGGATAATAAGAAGGAAGGCCGAAGGTTGCTTTGGGACAGATTATTACAGGTTCAAGGATCGCACAGATTGCCATGGATTGTGGGAGGAGATTTTAATGCAGTCTTGAGAGAAGAAGAAAAACTGGGAGGACGGCGAGCGGAATTGGCGTCCATGCAAGATTTGCGAACTTTCAGTTATCTGCAGGAGTTTCGGAGTTACCTTATTCGGGTAGCACTTTTACCTGGGTTAAGTCTGATAATTCCGATCGAAGGGCTTCGAGGCTGGATAGGGTGTTTATGGATAGAATGTGGCATAAGCTCGCGCCATGCTCAGTGGAAGATCATCTGAATCGTGCGGAGTCGGATCATTCCCCCATTCTGGTTCGTCTACTGTCTCAAAACCAGAGTATTCGAAAGCCGTTTAGGTTTTTGGATTTCTGGGCTAAACACGAAGACTACTCCAAGTTGATTCAAGCAGCTTGGACCTCGGTTGATCACCGGCATGGGATCACTAGGGTTGTCCTTCGGCTTGAAGCTTGTCGTAGGGCGTTATCCAAGTGGAGCAGGGCCACCTTCGGGGATTTGTTTCAAGCGGTCAAGGAAGCAGAGGATAGAGTCCTGGCAGCTGAGCTTAAGTTCGAGACGGAGGGATCAGAGGAGAATCGAATTGGACTCGCTCAAGCATCTGCTCTTCTGAAGCAGCGGGTGCGTATTGAGGAGGACTTTTGGAGACAGAAGTCGAGATTGAAATGGGATCTAGAGGGTGACAAAAACTCTGCCTACTTTCATGAGTGTGTAAATTACAAAAAGAAGGCTCTTCGGATTCACTCGATCAGCACGCCCACGGAGGAGGTATTGACAGACAAGGCGGACATTCAAGCTCACGCGGTGGAGTACTTCTCGGCCCTGTATCAGAGGGGGGAGATTAAGGAGGATGAAGATTTCATGTCAGTGATTCCTAGTTTAATTGAAGATGAAGAGAATGATACTCTTATTGCCCTTCCTTCTAAAGCGGAGTTGTTCGACACTGTTAAATCTCTGGATGTGCAAAGTGCGTCTGGACCAGATGGCTTCAGTGTTCGGTTCTATCTTGCTAGCTGGGACACCATAGGGGATGACATCACTGAAGCTATAGGTATGTTTTTTGATGGTTTTTCTCTTCCTAGAGATATTACCAACACCTCTTTGGTCTTAATTCCTAAGATCAAGCAACCAAAGTTCTATCTGATTTCAGACCAATAAGTCTCTGTTCAGTGCTTAATAAAATCATCTCAAAAACTCTAGCATTGAGACTGGCTCCTTTTCTTCCTCGACTGATATCCCCTGAACAGAGTGGATTCGTCAAAGGTCGGGAGATTGTGGATAATATTATCCTCGCTCAAGAGATTGTAGCCAAGATGAACAAGAAAAATAGGGGAGGAAACATTGCGATTAAATTGGATATGATGAAGGCGTACGATCGGGTTGACTGGAGATTTCTTCTGAAAGTGATGCGGAGATTTGGTTTCCACAACAAGTGGGTCGACATGATCCTTCGATTGCAGAATAATGTTTGGTTTGCTCCTCTTATTAATGGTGAAGCAGCAGGCTATTTTCAGTCATTTAGAGGAGTGAGGCAGGGGGATCCTTTATCCCCTGCTTTGTTCATCATAGCAGCAGAGGCATTGTCACGCAACCTGAAGCTTTTGCCTGCAACAGACGGGTTTACACCATTTATATCTCCTAGAGGATGTATTCCTATAACTCACTTATCTTATGCTGATGACGTTTTACTATTTTCAGCAGGAGATTTGCGTTCATTATCCCTTGTCCAGGAGATTTTGAATAGATATGAGGCAACGTCTGGTCAGAAGCTAAACGTGTCAAAGACTAAGTTATTTGTTGCTGAAAAGACACCGCCAGATCGAATGCAGGAGCTTAAAGCACGCACTGGGTTTGATATCGGTGTTCCGCCGTTTACCTATCTTGGGTGCCCTATGGCAGCTGGCTATAGAAATGCTGGGATGTACGAAGAGCTGCTTAGCAAGATTAGATCAAGGATTGATGGGTGGCACAACAAACTTTTATCTCCTGGTGGTAAGTTAGTTCTCCTCAAATCTGTACTTACATCAATTCCAGTCTATACCTTAGCTGCGTGTAATCCCCCAAGTTCAGTCTTAAATCGAATGGAAGCAATGTTTAGCTCCTTTTTCTGGGGCTCTAGTAATGGGGCTCCCAAAAGGGTATGGCTGGGCTGGGACTCTATTGCACGAACTAAATCAGAGGGCGGGTTGGGAGTCAAGAAACTGGAAGACATCATGAAGGCATTCACAGTTAAACTATGGTGGAAGTTTCGAACTCAAGAGAGCTTATGGGTACAGTTTTCATGGTTAAATATTGTTCCATGGAAAGCCCGCTCGAAGTTCAGATCACATCGAATTCGTCTCATGTATGGAAAAGACTTCTGGTAGGGAGGGAAATGGCACAGCAGCACATAATCGAAGATGACAGGGGGGTTCAATGGCGTAGAGCGACTGGCCGTTTCACACTGGCGTCTGCGTGGGACATATCTCGTACGCATTGGCCTTTGCGACCAGCCTTTGTTCATATTTGGGGAACCTGTATTCCATACAAATGGTCAATCTTGATGTGGCGGGTGTTTACTTCGAAAATTGCCTACGGATGACCTCTTGATGCTAATGGGAATCAACATAGTATCAAAATGTCACTGCTGTACGATGGGTTCAGTCGAAACATTGGAGCATGTATTTCATGATGGAGAGTTGGCTAGGGGGATTTGGAGAAATCTGCAGCTGGAAGTTCGGATTAGAGGCAGGACAACGTCTCTGATGCAACGGCTTCACAATTGGTGGCGAGGGAGAAATCTGCACAAGCGACAGATTATGTCGGGGCGACTATTTGGGTGTTATGGAAGAATCGTAATAAATGGAGATACGAAAATTATAAGTTCACACAGGAGATGATGGTGACAGAAATTCGAAGACAGATTACTAAGGCTTCCATCAAATGCTCTCATTAGCTGGGGCGTTTTGTACTTTTGATTTTGAAAGTGGCTTGGTTTAGCCTTTTTGTAATCGGCCAGTTTTTTTTTAATAAAGTGGTCTGGATTTCAAAAAAAAAAAAAAAAAAAAAAAAAAAAAAAAAAATATATATATATATATATTAATATATATATCTATATAATATATATATATATATATATATATATATTAACTATCTATATATAGATTATATATATATATATATATATTATATATATATATATATTATTATATAGATATGTATTATATAATATATATATATATATCTCTATATATATATATATATATATATATATATATAAAATTATTATATATATATATATATATATAATATATATATATATATCTATATATTATATATATATATATATAATATAATAACTAGTCATATATGTTGAAAATATATATATATATTATATATATATATATATATATATATATATATATATATATATATAATATATATATATATATATATATATAATATATGTTGAATTGTATAATATATAATATATATATATATATATATATATATATATATATATATATATATATATATATATATATGTATGTTGAATTGTATATAGAGGGCTATGGATATATATTACATAGATATAGGTTTACCTATAGATAGCTATATGTGAACCTATGTTAGTGACCTAGAAATATTAGCCTATGGTCATAGTCTAGCCTATGGTCATTAGGGGCTAACCCTAATTTGACCAAGTGATCCTTGACCTAGGTAGTTGACTTTGTTTGACTAGAGTTGACCAAAGTCAACCTTAGGTCAAACCTTGACCTAATTGACCTAGAAATGGCTTGGATGGACTTTAAAGGGCTTGATGACTAAGGTTTGACTAAACCCTAGACTATTAAACTAGTTTTTATTTATGTTGACCACATGGTTATGAGGATAGTCCTATGTAATTTAAGATATGTATGGGGTTAAGTGGGATAATTAGGAGTTGTGTCATGAATTGGGTTAGCCTTATAGAGTTGACATATAGAGTTGACCCTTGACCTAAAAAACCTTAGTTAGTCTAAGTTTGACCTAGATTTGACTAACCTTGACTTGCTTGACCTTGTTTGACTTAGTTGACTCCTTATGACCTAGTATGACTTAAGTTGACCTAGTTTGATTGTTAGAGTTGACCAAGTTTGACTTTGGCCTAGATTGACCTAGAATCATGTATTATGCATTGTATACTCTATTTTTACCATTGTGGATATATTGTGACCTGTTTTTACTCTAAATAGGACTCTGTGACACCAGTTCGGACATCTATTCATATCAGTCATACAGGGTGACAGGCGAGTACATTCTCTGATCATTTCATACTTGTTAGGATTTATATTCTTGCTCTAGATTACTTTACATGATGCTGTCACGTTATTATCACGGATTGGTACTATATGGATCTTGTCATGCGATGTTATCTCCCTCGGGTGCATCAAATACAGTTGTTATGCGCTTTTCACGAACATCTTGTATTTCATGTACACCTCTATTCATGTATACACTTGTGCAATCTTGTACTCTCATGATCACGTGAGCAAACATGATAAAAACCTCTTGTGTAAGGTAACGTAACTTGACTGGATCCTTGTGTATTGATTGGGAAGGGTGAGTAGGAAATGGTTATGTGATCAAAATCCCATCTTGTGAAATCTTGTAAAATCATGTATATGTCCATGGTACAATCACGTATGATGGAGTTACCCTTGCATCGTCCTAATCCATTTATATAACCATATCATGCTCTAAATCACAGGTTACCTACAGTTCTTACTTATCATATATATAGATACTTCCAGTTATCAAATCTCTCTCGTTTTTATATATATTTCTTTACAGTCCATGTATCTTACTCTTTGTATGCTTTATATTTTTCCAACATGATATGAACTGCGTGAGATGTATTGTGCTCGTTTCTGTCCTGACTGGACCTGTTAAAAATATTACAGATGATGATGGTGACTGTCCTACCTTCTATGGGACACATGAGGGTGACCTTAAGGAGCCTGAGGAGCATCTAGCTCAGTAGAGGGTGCCTAGTCTAGTCTAGTCTAGTGTTTATAGTTTTTATTTTGTATCGGATTGTTCCGATTGTTAGTTGTGACTTAGTTATATTTCAGGTCTTGTACTTATCTGTATTGGACATCTACTTTGTGTGGTGTGATAACTTATCTATATTCAGTTTCTTCCTTTCATCTGATTCCATATTATGCTCTATCTTTCCTAGACTTGTGTTTGATATATAGAGTTGAGATGTTATGTTATACCTCCGTGCGGAGATGACAGGTTTATATATCTTATTGTTAGATGTTAGATATTATAGATGACCTATACAGCGTTCTACCGTCGATACTGCGGCGTAGGCTGGACGTACCCACGTTCTCGTGCCCCTAATCAGGATACGGGTCGTGACACATTTTTGTGGTGGCCCATGCAGGTCTGTGTCGCAATTTGTGCGATCTCGTAATGGTGCTCGACTTAGAGTACTAATTATGAGCCTGCAATTAGGACGTAGGACCTAGGACATGATAGGAGTTTCTCAATCACACCTAGGAAAATTTTCGATCTTTTGATTATCATGATTACTTTCCTTGTATTAAATTAACTGTCCTTCCTTGATAAATCTACTCATGTGCCATATTGATCTCTTTGTTTCAATTCATCTCCAGGATGACGAAGACGCACCCGCAGGCCACTGGATCGAGTAGCTTGCCCGATAGATCTGACCAGGCTGAGGAGGAGGTTCACGAGACTGCCTCCAGTGATTCCACTATCCCGGAGACCCGGCAGTTGCACAGGGAGGTCTACTACCTCCACCCCAGAGGGTTTCGGTCGTCGTTACGGAGATGCTACCCGCCACCACCTCCGATACCGACGGATACACATCATATGTTCCTTCTCCTTCAGCAGATGATGGAGACTCAGCGGGCCCAGGCAGAGGCATCGTAGTGCCAGTCGGAGGCGTCATACCGTCAGATTACGATGCTGAGGCAGAGCATGGAGAACTCATATCAGCTTGCACTGGCAGCAGTGGAGAGAGTCGCACCAGGTACGATGCAGGGCCCTACTGGCCAGCAGCCGTACCAGCAGCAGTCTAGGCCGGGGACAGTATTAGACTTTAGAAAGATGAGCTCCAGGGACTTCACGGGCACGGAGGGCATCCTTTATGCAGACGACTGGCTAGAGGATGTGCAGCGGAGCATAGAGCTGGCAGAGCTTCCTTGAGCACTTTGCGTTTCGGCCGCAGCCAGTCGATTCTTCGACATTGCGCTGACATGGTACCGCACGGATCCTCGTGCGTCAGTGAGAGGGCTGACATGGAAGAACATCCGAAGGCTCATCAAAGAGAAGTTCTTCCCGGACGTGGCTCTTACATCATTGGATGAGTTCGTGGGTCTAGTACAAGGGAACTCGTCAGTGGACGAGTATGCAGCTGAGTTCTTCCGCCTTAGCAGGTTCGCTCCAGATATGATCCAGGATAAGGGACAAAAGGCTCGTAAGTTCCGTAGGGGACTTATTCATGCAGTGCACACCCGCACCTCGGGACGTCGTTGACGCGACGTTCGATCAGATATTGATGGACGCACAGATTGCAGAGGAGGACTTCGGCCTCAAGCCGAAGAGGGGCAGTGATACCTTAGGGGCTAGTTCTAGTGCAGGGCCAGCCAAGCGCCCTCACATACAGCAGAGGCCAGTTCAGCAGCCGCTTCAGGGCCAGGGACATGTACTTCACCAGCAGGCACCCAGGCAGCAATAACACCCTATATGTAACTTCTGTAAGAAGCAAGGTCACAGATGGGACGACTGCAGGAAAAAGCAGGGCCTGCGTTTGCTTTGTGGTTCAGCAGAGCATCAGTTGAGGGAGTGTCCCAAGAACTTGGCACAATTGGCTCAGGCAGCAGCAGGAGCTAGGGCTCCGACAGGGCAGCAGACGGGACCACCGTTGCAGACTCAGCAGTAGAGATTTGTCCAGCATCAGCAGCATGCCAAGGGAGGCCAGCCGGGGCGAGTTTTCACTATGGCAGTTGATGATGCACAGGCAGAGGGAGAGCTGGTTGCAGGTTCCAACCTTTTCGATTGTATTTCCGCATTTGCCTCCTTATAACTGTCTTGAAATTCGATTCTATCTGTTCCTTGTAGTTGATAAATTTTGTTCGGATATTTTATTGTGAGTTATTTTTCTTCTGAGATAAGTCATATGGGCTAGGTCGTCTCGATTATGGGATCTAGAGTCTTCTATAATCATGTTAGCTGGCATAGTGAGAACATATAGTCGGATTTTGGACGTATTTCTCGGGTGTAGAAATTTAAAGTTTTCGCGGCCAGGCATGCGGCAATGCAAAAATTTTAAATACCATGATTCTAGAGGTATGTACCTCAGTCGAGGACTATGTGAATATCGTAGCCTTGCTCACTAGCATGGCGAAGATTCCGAGTATCATGATTTGGACAGACGCATATGATTATCGGACTGTGTGTTTGAGACTGTGAATGTTGGGGTATTTGACCTAGAAGGAGTATGACCATTTTAATTTCGAGGACGAAATTTTTCTAAGGAGGGTAGACTTGTAGCACCCAGTTTCTAAAAATAAGGGTAATTTTGAAATTTTGTAATTATAATTATTTAATAATGATATTTAAACCATATTATGATTTTTGGTAATTTTTAGTTATTTTAAAACTATTTAAAACCGCGATTTGTGATTTTGATGTTTTGTTAGTGCAACCTTAGAGATTACTTAACCTAGAGACTAACCATGATCATATGAGCCTAACCATGTGATTAGGATATCAAATTACCACTTTTTAGTCAAAAGGGTATTTTGGTAATTTATTAGAATTTATTTGGATTTATGTAATTTATTATTATTTAATTAGTTGATTAGTGTCATGTTAGCTCCTAACCTAGTTTAGCACTAATCTAGAGGTTAGCAACTAACCTAGAAGACTAAGCAGATGAGGTTAGCTTATGTATAAATATTTAGTTAGATAATATCTAGATATTACCTTCAAGGATATTTCCTTTAGAACCCTAGAAATATCTATGGGTCAAAGACTTAGAGACTAAGTTTGCAAGGTGGAAAGGAACCCTAAAAATCTACCCATACCCTTCCCATGGCCAGCCAACCCTACCCCCATCATATAAACACACCCCCTCATCAAAAGCCTCCTTTCATTACACCTAAATTCTAGTTTTTCCCTACAACTTCAACCCTTCACCATTTAATCATTTTGACTCCAAATTGAGCCTAGTTTTTTTACATTGGACTCCCTTACACTAGAGGATACCAGTTGTGCCTTGATAGCAAGAAATTGTGGAGCCTTGGACATTGGGAGTTGAAGGAGGTTTTCATTCAAAAAGGCCTATTATTGAGGATTTTGCACTCATAGGTAAACACCCTCAAACCTAGTTAATATTCTGTTTTCTCTTCATGAATGCATGCATCTAGGTACCATGGACCTGTAGGCCAAGTTTGGTAGGAAGTAGGTTTGATTTGGTGTCCGTATCGGACACGTATCCATGTTTGAAAAATTGTGTTTGTTGAAATGCCACATGGAAATGAATTTTGGTTAATTACAAAACTAATTAAATTTTTGGGTAGCCCTAGACTTGTAGGTCACAGCCCTAGTTGACTGAGCATGAAACTCTGTCGTGTCCGTGTCCAAATTGGATACGAATACGCTGTGCACACCCACACACACTGTCCTGCTCACTGACACCTCGTGTGCACTGTACACGACACGTGGCCACGTGCCACTTGACACGGACCTAGGGGCAATGTCTGACAAGACACCCCCAAAGTCTCGTGTCGAGTCGTGTCGTGTCGAGTAGAAAACTCACTCGTACTGGTCGAGCACAGCCTGTGCACGAGTGCACAAAGCACTTTGACACGCACGTCGTGTCGCGTGGACACGAGTCGAGGACACCTCGTGGTGACACGAGTGTGTAGCCCAACATGTGGGCTACACGTGGACACGACCACGTAGCCCCACGTGGTGTGTGTCGTGTCCACGAGGCGTCGAACCCACCGCACCACACTGCGCTGCACAGTATGTATCAGTCGAGTTTTTTCGACTGATACGCGTCTCGTGTCGTGTCCTGGTGACACATGGACACGAGACAGGCTATCCTAACCCTAGACCAACCCTAGTCAAACCTAGGGACACGAGCACGAGACTCCTAGACACGCATGTCGTGTCCTAGAGCTAGGTGCACGTGTGCACGATACGGTGACAATTCACTGTGTCTGTGTTAC
>JANAVB010038419.1:0-55000 GCA_029216955.1 Iris pallida
TGCTTCCTGAAGAACCTCCTCCCGAAGCTCTCCACTCGGAACGCACAGTCTAGCACCGCCTCAGCGACCCATCTTCGGCTATAAAGAAATCGTCGAGCAAACCTGCCCGCACCTGCTCCCTTATGCTCCTCAGGGAAACATCATCATACTGCGCTGATCTGAAACTGTTCATCAACTCAGACTGAATCTGTAAGCCCCCTATCTGAATCTTCACGCTCGAAATAATCACCTCGATACCCAAACTGTCCAGATCGGCCAAAACATGACGATCTGCCGTCAAATACATAGCGACTGGATACCTGCTCAAGGTATCTGCAACTACGTTGGCCTTTCCTGGATGGTACTGCAATGTGATATCGAAGTCCTTCATCAGCTTGAGCCACCGTCTCTGCCGCATGTTCAACTCCTTCTGGGTGAACATGTACTTCAAGCTCTTATGATCCGTCGCTCTCCGTACAAGTAATGCTTCCACAACTTCAAGGCAAAGATAACAGCTGCCAACTCCAGATCGTGGGTAGGATAGTTCTTCTCATGAGGGCGTAACTGCCTAGATGCATAGGCAATCACCTTCCCGTGCTGCTGAAGAACGCAACCCAAGCCCTTCCCAGAAGCGTCACTGTAGATCGTGAAACCCCCAGTCCCAGAAGGCAACATTAAGATAGAAGCTGAGGTCAACCTCTTCTTTAGCTCATCGAAGGCAGCCTGACACTCCTCAGTCCAGACGAACTCCACGTCCTTCCTGGTGAGCCTAGTCATCGGCTCTGCAATCCGAGAGAAGTCCTGGACGAACTTTAGGTAATAGCTTGCTAGACCCAGAAAGCTCCGAATCTCAGCGACTGAACTGGGTATAGACCAAGACTCCACTGCTGAAATCTTCTTCTGGTCCACTGAGATCCCGTGCTCGGTCACAACATGACCCAAGAACCCTACTTGCTCAAGGAAGAACTCACACTTCGACAGCTTCCTGTAGAGTTGCTTTCCTGAGAGTCTCTAACACAATCCGCAGATGCTCCTCGTGCTTCTCCGACGTCTTCGAGTAGACCAAGATGTCATCTATGAAGACCACCACGAACCTGTCAAGATATTGATGGAATACCTTGTTCATCAAGTTCATGAACACTGCTGGGCGTTGGTCAACCCAAATGGCATAACAGTGAACTCATACTGGCCGTTTCGAGTCCGAAAAGCTGTCTTCGAAATGTCTTCCCGCTTCACCTTCAGCTGATGATAATCGGGCCTCAAGTCTATCTTCAAAAATACCCTCGCACTGCTCAACTGATCGAACAAGTCGTCGATCCTCGACAATGGGTACTTATTCTTGATGGTGAGGTTATTGAGCGCCCTGTAGTCAATATACATACGTACCGTACCATCCTTCTTCGGTACAAACAGAACAGGTGCGCCCCAAGGTGAAGAATAGGATCTGATGAAACCATTGTCCTGCAGCTCGTTGCCCTGCTTATTCAGCTCTGCCAACTCACTGTTGTTGATCCTATAGACATGCTGTGAGATAGGCTCAGCGCCCGGTACCAAGTCTATAGTGTCACGCCCCAGAACCAGAATACTAGCAAGTAGGGACGGACAAGGCCAGCTACGTAATGCCAAAGTACACCAGTACTCTGAAATCACGTATAAGCTGTCAAGACATGGGGGCTACTTCTACAAGCTAACAGTCGATCCTAGGTCAATCAATCCTAGATATCTCAATCACAGGCAATTATATAAAGTATAAGAAGTATGATCATCAGACATACAATAGTAAAACGTCCCAAACCATTTATACATGGATGATCATGAAGCTAGTCATACCAAAATAGAGAACTAGCAAGAGTAATAGTCATACATGATAAGCTCTAGCTATAGTCTAGAATACGCACATCATGTTTAGGCCCGTAGGCTAAATGTCAAGATCCAAAATACGAGCTAAACACGTGCTCGGAGGCTAAACGCCACAAAAGAATAATGCACATATCAAGTAGGAGAATGGAACAAGAAATCCACTCAGGTACTCTGGTGCTTCGGATGGTCACCGTCGAGTAGATGGTATGGAAGATCCCTTGGGCCTCTATCAGATCTGGCCAAACAAAACCAGTGGGGTTAGACCCCCAATAGCAAGTACCACAAAGGAAGCCAAACTTATGAACTAAAACCAGCAATAAATAACATAGCAATGGATAAAGATACAAATAAGTAGATGCGGATCGAGACTCGTGCACTACCAATGCACTTATCCCGAGAATAAAAAGACAATAAGTAAAGCATCATGTGACGTAATGTAAAATGTAGACATGTTAAGTAAACAGAAGCTTGAGAGTAAAAGTAAACTGAACATGTGAGCTTGTGACATAGCCGGGTCATGAGTGCATGGTGACTTGGTATAGGATGACTTAGGAACTATTCCGGAGTTAAGTTACAATTCGTAAACCAAACAAGGATCGGGGTTGTAACCCTTCTCCTGAACAGAACTTAGTCTCTAATCATTATATAGCATAAGGATCATGTAGAACATGTGAGTACTGAATAGGACGACAAATGATAAGATGACTTGGAAGCTATTCCGGAAGCCAAGTTACAACCCGTAAACCAAACAAGGATCGGGGTTGTAACCCTTCTCCTGAACAGAACTTAGCCTCCGATCATTCATCGACAAAAGTAAAGCATGAACAATAATGTACAAAAATAAACATAGGATACTGCCTAGACAAAACTACAATCACGGCCAAGTAATGAGTACGACTTGATACGTTAACTAACTAGGGTTATCACAAGCCTAGTTACTAACAAGATGCAACGAGATATTTCCACAGTCACAAGCCCTGCAGCTATCCAGTTATCCTTCCGCAGGTTGAGAGTTGTATTAGGTGGATACATCGCCAAGGAGACAAATGTATCTCATAGTGACTTGGGGGTGCAACAAATGACAGTGTGCTGGAAATGCGCCCTACTCGACGGCATACTATAAGTCCAATTAAAGCGCCCAGATAACGGAATTGCCTATGACTGAAAAATCTCTCTATATGAACTACTTGATCAATCTAGTCATTAACCTAGTCAGATTCAGTATGAATCCCTGACCGTGGCAACCAAGAATTCATGTCCTAGACATGATGCAGACGAGACATATAGCTTGTTCACACATACACAATACATTCAACTACGGTATCTAAAAGAGTTATATTAGAAAGGAAGGATAGCCGTCGCAACAACATCTTGATTAAGCATGTCATGTTAGGTTTACTTATCATGTAAAGAGTACTTGTCAAGAGTGCGCCTCGATGGGCTACTATCATGTAAGCAAAGAAGGGACGTGTTCTAGAGTGCACCACGGCGGGTCACTATCATATAAAGCAAATAAAGACATATTCAAGAGTGCACCACAATAGATCACTATCATATAAAGCAAAGAAAGCCATGTTCAAGAGTGTACCACAACGGGTCACTATCATATAAAGCAAAGAAAGACATGTTCAAGAGTGCACCACAAGGGTCACTATCATGTAAAGCAAAGAAAAGGCATAAATCATGAGTGCACCACAACGGGTCACTATAAAAAAATTCTAAATATGGCATAGATTGTAAAGTACAATAAATCCAAAAAAGCATGGAAACACATATCATATTACATAAGAAATATTCGAAAGGAAAGACATATCCTGACATGTGAGAAGGGATAAGTAAAAGTAACTAATTAGCATAAAATAATAATTGAATCTGTGCTAGTGTTAGGTGTACGAAGGGTGTATAATCATTTTCTAACTGTACAAAGTCATTTAATCATGATAAGAATTTATTACAGTCGAAGGAAACCTCAAAACGTCAAGTACAGAAAACATGCCAAAAGATCAAAACTATGATTAAAATTATAGCATATAAACTCTGATTAAAGTGAAACAATAATGTTCTTGAAGGTAAGACAAAGATCTACAACTTTTATATTTTGAGTTTTTCAAGATTTTAGCCACAAAATAGCTCAAAGAGGCAAAAACAATCATTTGGAGTGACCTGAGCGTAAGTTGCACGAGCAAAACTACCCACGGTGTACGTTACGCGGTAGAAAATTGCGCAGGAGCACGGCCGCGCAAGTTGCGCAACGCGCACGGGAAAAATCGCTCACGACGCACGTTGCGTGAAAGCACGGCATGCGACAGAAAATCGCGCAAGCGCGCGGCCGTGCAAGTTGCGCATTGCACGTGGGTAAAATCGCCCACGGTGAACGTTGCGCCCATGCACGGTACGGACGCACGGTAGAAAAATGCGCGGGCGTGCGACACGCAAGTTGTAGTGTTCGTAAGGGCAAAAGTGCCCACTGTCACTGTAGAGCCTAAAAATCAAGTTGTGCCCTGAATATACTGATCAGTGATCAAATTGTGCCCCAAAAATTAGGTTGTGCTACTGATCAGGTTGCGCCTGATATCAGACTGCGCCCAATCTTTTTGCGCCAAAACCTACGTGGCATCTGACACTTAATGGTCATCATTACCTGACAATACTGACAATTGACATAACAGTGAACGAGAAAAATCTCTTCGAATCTCGTGAATTGTGCCGCTCAAGGAAGTTAGTGGACAGCTGTCCTGTACGCTTCGTGAGTTGCGCCCAGGCGCAATCTAAACAAAATCCTTAGTTGTGCCTGGGCGCAACCTGAATGACTTTTGCTCAGAAGCTGCCAAGTGTGTAGGTGCAGCCCAAATCAAGCGCAGTTTGACTTGTTGACTGAAGCTCGCGCAACCTGATAAAGTTGAGACAACTTACATTCTAAAGTAGGATAATGTGGCGCACCTGCCACTAATCTCTCAAGACGTGTCTACTATCCTGTACAGGACCACGCGCATCTCAATCATATGATGCCACGCATCTAAATACAGTTAGTACACGATTGACAATTGAATAAAAGTTGGCACAACAGGAGGTTAGCGCAACTCAATGTGGCACAATCCAGCTTCGCGCACCATCAGAATAACTGCTAAAGTAGTTATTTCAAGAACTCTATAAATAGAGTTTCCAATCATTATCAGATATACACACAGAGATCAAGAACTCTTGCAAAAATTTTGCTGCATTCTCTTGAGGCTGCAGTCTTCAAGTTCACATAGTCCAAGGGATAGAGTGATCGTCTTCTGATCAGATTCCTAAAGTTGTACTTTTCCAGAATTCATTGTACTTTGTACTCTTTTACAAGTTTGGAATAAACAAATTTATTTTTGCAAACAAAATAACGACTCTGCTGGGGAGGACTTTCTCCTCCGACGAGAAAGTGATAACTCAATGTGACATTGCGTCGATCGGCAAGACGCAGAAGACTCTGGTTGTTCAAGTCAACTAGACAGCCTACGAGAATATGATCAACACTAAGAGCAACAAGCGCACGGTGGCTATCGCCAAGAACAGGACTTTGTGGACTCTTAAATCTCCCACAGTCGCTGTTGCCCAGGCACAACTTGAGTGCTCAATGACCAAGGCGCAATCCGCCTCAGTGGCTCCAGCACAGCCTGTTTCTGTTGCTAGGGCGCAATCTGCTCACCCTGCTGCCCATGTGCAGTCTACTACTATCTTTGCTGCCAAGGCGCAGTCAGTTCAAGCTACTGTCGAGGCACAGTATACCAATATTGATGCCAAGGCGCCACCAGTAGTCCGTAGGACTATGGCACAACCCAAGCAATCGGCAACCCAGGCACAATCTGCTACTCTGGCGCAACTCAAGGGAACTAGTCTTTTGGCTATTCCCTTTTCCAATTCTCAAGTTCTGAACTTGGAGAATTCATGTCCTAGTGCCAACACTAGACAGAACAAAGGGAAAAGTCCTTTGACATTTCCTCAATTGGCACAATCTATGCCTAAAATGGTCACACAACAGAACAAAGGAAAATGCTTCTTAGCTAACCCTATTCAAAATAAAGGAAAACACCCTTTGGTCTTTCCTCAAACTTCTCTAGTCTATGACTCAGAGGAAGATGTATCAGATTCTATTCCTGTAAATAGAGGTCCTCGGATCTTTGATACCGAAAAAAATACTGATCAGAGAGGTATCTTACCTACCCCTATGGGGTCTGGTCAAGACCTTCCTACCTTGCAAATTTTAAGATCCAAGCAAGGAAAATTGAAGGTATCACAAACAGAGACACCGGGAGCGGAATTTTTAGATTTACGCGCTTATCTCAATAGGCGTCCACCAATATCAACTTTGGCGAAACGTAAGGACCTTATGCCAAAGGCCAATCTGCACCAAAAGCCAAAGTTTGAAAAGAAAGACCCATCTACCTATGCTAATGAGTTGAGTACATCTTTGTACACTTAAGGAACTAAACACCTGAAGAATAGGAGACATGTTCCTAACATCATTAAGGAATATGTTCCTCCGACTTCTTCTCGTCCTGTGGTTGTAACTGATCTCGGCAATGTCTTACATAAAGACGGGACTACGGGAATGTTTCCCTCACCTCCAAATTGTGCTTCAAATCGCCACTGCCTACATGAAGTTGTCATCAACTGTTGTTGCCAATCGGCTCGACGATCTGTCTTCGATCGTCTGAACTATGCTTCAACTCCTGAACATATAATAGAAGACGAAGATGAGCTATTATATGCTTCTGTTAACATGACTTCTTAAGGCACTGGGGGTGGAAAACGTCCAAGACGTAATGCATCCCGTAATCCCAGTCAGCAATACTTAGATCGGATCCATGCATCCAGTGAAGGTGTCTTTCAATACACTAGATCGAGAAATCGACATTTGAACCAAGGTATCTTTAATCAAGAAGATCTCCCTATCACCCATGTGGGAGAGGACTCTCTTTCGGAGTTTGATGCAGATAATGAAAGTTCTGAACAAACTTTCTCATCAACAGCTGTAAGAGAAGTGACGGCATATACCATTACGGAAGATCAAGATGCCTCTATGTCAACCAGCCAAGAGCAACGAATTGTTGAATTAGAAGACAAATTGAAAACCATGGCAGAAATGGTTGCAAGCATGCACACCATAATGGTGGCTCAACATACAGTGCCCCCGATTATAAACCCTGCTACAAATCCTGAGCTTATAGCATCTTCTGTACCTGTTAGTCTGGGGGTACCAGCCCCTCAGGTTGCTTCTGTGCCAATTCAAGCTGATCCAAGTCAGTCTGGTGCTGGGGATGGTAATTACCATGTTGTTCCTCCTTCTAACACTTCTAACCAGCCTACCAATTCCCAAACATTAGGGGATGCTAATGAAGCTGTAAAACTCTTACTCACTCAGTTTGAGGCCTTCAAGCAGAAGGATGGCCTACAAAGACTGGGCATAAAGCAACCATATCCTACAGAGTGGAAGGAAGTTCCATTTCCTCCTAAGTATAAGCTTCCAACCATTATGTTGTTTGATGGCAGCACTTCTCCAAGTCTGTACATCAATCATTTTGAGGTGATGACTGATCAATTACAGCCAAATGATGCTCTCCTTACCAGAGTGTTCGTCGGTTGTT
This sequence comes from Iris pallida, assembly GCA_029216955.1. NCBI lineage: Eukaryota > Viridiplantae > Streptophyta > Magnoliopsida > Asparagales > Iridaceae > Iris > Iris pallida. Next base: position 7,461 of record JANAVB010038419.1, read on the forward strand.
TAGTCGGTGCAGTATATGACTGGTATCGTAGCCTGCCTGATGGCTATATCACTTCTTTTGCTGGTTTCAAGCAAATATTCTTGGAACGATTTTATGAGGAAGTCAATGACATGACGATGTCTGCCCTCATTAAAATTAAACAGAGGCACAATGAATCCACAAAGAGTTTCATTGAAAGATTCTGCCGAGAGGCACTCAAAATGCCTTTAGGTACTCCATCTGCTGTAACAATAGACACTTGCAAATCAAACTTGTTGCCTATTATCAGTATGTGGAAAGGATCTACATAATTCCAGGATTGGCCTTCTTTCATTGTTAATGCAAAGGCGACATAAGTTAGTGCCGAAAAGTTCAAGCAGTTAGGAGTCCAGATGACTCATTCTAACCAAGATGAACATTCTACACCCGGGGATAGTAATCGCCAGAATAACCGTAAGAATAAAAAAACACTGGCCATTAATCTCAAAGGCAAAGAGTCTTTGGCTGTCAATGTTACTCAGACGGCATCCACCCCATCAGCACCACCGCAAAAGTCAACTCGTCCAAAGAACAGTATTCTTTCGATGAAGATGATACTTTAAGCATCTTCGATTGCTTGATCAAAAGCAATAAGCTTCAGCTTCCAGAGGCAAAGCGACCAGAAGAAGTTGGTAAAACTGATCACCCTAAATACTGTGTTTATCACAGATTCATAGGGCATCCAACTAGAGCATGTTATATGCTCAAGGGCAAAATCCAGGAGTTGGTCAACTCTGGAGCAATTACTCTACAGCAGGACGAGAAAACGGTGACTGCTAATGTAGTTTCTCTCCAATTTGATGATTTTCCACCACAACTCGTACAAGATGGTGCTGTCCCCATTCTAAGGACTACTCTAGAAATTGTGAATATCCTACCTCCTCAAAATGAAGGTCTTGTTCCGCTGTTAACTGACAGAGGAGAGATTATGTGGATTCATCCAGATCTGGTGGCAGAATTTGAAACGCCTTCCTCTTCTAAGCAAAAGAAGCATTCCAAGTCTAAATCTAAGAACTGTAACATGGTATCCTTTGAACCAAAAACAGAAGAAAAAATTCTAATGGGTACTAGATCTGGGAAACCCTATCTTCGGGAGTATTCCGAAAATCAAGAGAACCCTGCTCCATCCCCGGATGCTCTTCCTCCATCATCTTCTCCTGCTAAAGATACACCATCTACATCCTTGCCAGTGGTTGAGCCATCTCCTCCTAAACCAACATCAGCAGACAAGGAAAAGCAACTTGTTCGCTTTGATAAAGCATTAAAAAAGTCATCATCTCTTGGATTTGAAAAGCCTTATAATTTTGACATATTGGCTCAATTGGCCAATACTCCAGCAAGATTGTCAATCTTTGAACATTTACGTCTCTCAAAAGAAACTCGTGAGACATTAAGTGAAGCCTTGATGTAGGCTGACGCTTGTTTGACTCTTCTCAAGAAGCCCGAAAAGGAGCCAGTCAGCTGTGTACATTGTCATAGTATATTTGAATTAATGCCCAATATCACTTTTACACAAGATGACATGTTGTTAGAAGACAATCGTCATGATCGTCCTCTCTATTTCACGGGGTATGTAGACACCATGAAAGTCGATCGCATTCTGATTGATCCCGGGTCTGCACTTAGCATCATACCGAAGTCCTTACTGGATGCTTTCAAAATCCCAGTACACAATCTTTCTACAACTATCACTACCATCCTGGGATTCAATCAAGGAAGTGAACCTTTGGAGAAAATACGCCTAAAACTTCAAATTGGTAATCTTCGTACAAAGAAGATGACAAAAGTGACATTGAAGAAGCTATTGAAATGGACCCTTGGGCATAAAGGATGGAAAATCAGTGGGAACTTCGTTTTGAACAACGAGAACCACCTACTGAGGATCAACTGGTCCAAATCGATATTGGAGAGAAAGGTACATCACGACCAATCTTCATTAGCAAAAATCTCCCAGATGATGATAAACAAGAATTAATTCACCTTATTCGTGAATACATCGACGTCTTCGCCTGGAGTTACGAAGATATGCAGGGATTAGTCCTCAAATTGTAACTCACAAGCTTAACATTTTGCCGAATGCCAATCCGGTCAAACAACAACAACGATAATTCAAGCCTGAAATGATGGATGCAATTGATGATGAAGTCAAAAAGCTTATAGCTTGCGGTTTTATCAGAGAAGAACAACATCCTGACTGGGTGGCCAATGTCGTCCCAGTCCTGAAGAAGACCGAAAGGTTCGAGTTTGCATAGACTTTCGGGATCTCAATGATGCTTGTCCTAAAGACGAATTCCCTCTCCCAATTACTGATGTTATGATCGATAATACATATGGATTCGAACGAATTTCTTTCATGGATGGGTTTTCTGGATATAATCAAATCCGGATGAATCCTGAAGATGAAAAATATACTTCGTTTCGTACTCCTCGGGGAGTGTATTGTTATACAGTCATGCCGTTTGGTCTTAAGAACGCAAGTGCAACTTACCAGTGGGCTATGAGTACTATCTTTCGAGATTATTTACGAAAGACTGTCGAATGCTATGTTGATGATATTGCTGTCAAAAGTCGTCTCAAAGAAGATCACATTCAAGATTTAAGAACTATCTTCAATCTAATGTGCCAGCATCAACTCAAAATGAACCCCACCAAGTCTTTCTTGGGTGTCTCTAGTGGTAAATTTCTCGGCTTCGTCATTACCTCTAAAGGTATACACGTTGATCCCGAGAAGATCAAAGCCATTCAAGAGATGCGTCCTCCACGCAACCTAAAAGAGCTACAAGGATTCCAAGGTCGGCTTGCGTACATCAGGCGGTTCATTTTGAATTTATCTGGACGTTGCTGACCATTTACTCAATTAATGAAGAAAGGTGTATCTTTCGTTTGGACGAAAGAATGTCAATGAGCATTTGATGACATAAAGCGGTATTTAATGAGCCCACCGGTTCTTGTACCACCGATCTCAGGAATACCTTTTTTAATGTATGTCCGGGTAATGGATCATTCATTAGGAGCTTTGCTAGCTCAAAAGAACAAGGAAGGTCATGAACAAGCCATCTACTATCTTAGCCGAACGATGATTGGAGCTGAACATCGTTATAGCCCAGTGGAGAAGGAATGTTTAGCCTTAATGTTTGCTGTTCAGAAGATAAGACATTACATCATAGGCCAAACTATTCATGTCATATCCCGTGTCAATCCTCTTCGAGTCTTAATGAAGAAATCAAGTACACTTAATTCTAGGCTTGCCACATGGGCCATATTATTAGCACAATATGATACGGTTTATGTTCCTCAAAAGTCTGTGAAAGGCCAAGCACTTGCTGACTTTTTAGCAGCTCATCCTGTTCCTGAAACATCTAAACTCTATGATGAGATTCCGGACGAAACTTTGGAATCAAATATGATCTCAGAAGAATTTTCTACTTGGAGATTATTATTTGATGGAGCTTCTAGAATTGGACCTGGAGGTACTCTTGTTGCGGGAGTGGGAATTGTTCTCGTTTCACCCGAGGGATTAACTATTCAAAGGGCTTATTCTTTAGACGAATCGTGCTCTAACAATGTGGCAGAATACAATGCCTTGCTCATTGGACTCCAATTGGCTAAACAACTGGATATTGAATATCTCGAAGTATATGGCGACTCTAAGCTGATTGTTAATCAGGTTAGAGGCATATATGAAGTCCGACATCAAGATTTGTGTCATGACCCGCACCCATTTTTTTTAAACGGATACGAGACGTGTCCAAGCCAGCCTACGCCGCAGTGTCGACGGTAGAATGCTGTCACGGTCATGAAGATCCAAATCACAAATAATGCTCATTCACATAATTAATTTAATTTATAATGATCACAAGTTTTACATTTGTAAAAATATAAACTTGTAAAAATAAATGAATGACTACAACTCAACTATCTAGCTAGTCTCTAGGCTTTTGTCTGCAAGTATTCCCGTCACTCCCCAAGCTAAGTGAATCCACGGCTAACCTGAAAATGTTGGTTTCCAGTCAGGAATGGAACGAGCACAATTCACTGAATGCAATTTCAATAAATGAAAATGACTATAAAACAAAGGTTAGACATCAATCATGAGTTTTGAAAATAAACAGAAAATACAAAAAACCAATAGCAAATAAATAGACACAAATACTTCTCCCAACTGTTAGAAGTACCTTTGATATGTGATCGATCTGAGGCACTACACCGCACAGTCTACGAGGTCTACTTGCAGAAATTAAACAATGTCTACGAGGTCTACTTGCAGAAAATAAATAATGTCTACGAGGTCTACTTACAGAAAAAAACAATGTCTACGAGGTCTACTGCATGAAAATAAATAATGTCTACGAGGTCTACTGCATGAAAATAAACAATGTCTACGAGGTCTACTTGCAGAAAATAAACAATGTCTACGAGGTCTACTTGCAGAAAATAAACAATATCTACGAGGTCTACAATGTCTACGGTCGGATCACACATCCTTGGTACTTCTCATTCCCGACTCAACAATTTATAATAGAATATAAAAATCACATAACCAATGGCCAATCAATGAAATATAGTGAAGATCAATATTGAAATGCAGACAATAAACTGTACTCGCCTGTGGTCCTGTGCTGGTGAAATCGATAATCTGAGCCACTCAGTATGTCACAATAGTCAAAACCCATACAACGGTCCCCGAAATCTGAAATAAACATTACCAATGTTCTTAGAATAGTCAAATTAGTTAGAATTGCCTGTCCTTAAGTCCAATTCTGGACACAGGGGCAAAACGGTAATTTCGGGCTAAAACGGTGTCCGCCGTTGGACCCGCTTTGCATCGAAAAGTGTGCCAGAGTCAACGGTCTCTAAAGTCGTCAAAATACATGTCCATGGATCCCGTTTTCCGATACGAACCCAACCGTATGTCCAAAGTTGGATTCCGGCGTGCCGTGCACAAAATCACCCGTTGAGTTGGACCGTTGGGCCCGCAAAACGGTGATCCAATCAACTGTCTCAGAATCGGACCAAACTTGGCATACAGGACCAAAAAAATGATACGGTCCTGTTGGCACAAGTTTCGTCTCGGTCTGACGAGCGTGCACAAAGTAATTAAGAAATTTGCACAGAGGCCGATACGGTAAATTTTGACGGATACTCATCAAATTCGTCGCGCACACGCGACCAATTTGAATTCTGTCATAGCCCACATGACCACGAAGTCGTTATGCAGCTTTCGATGCTTTCGGTTCATGACCATGTCGCCCGAATTGGCGGGACGCACGTCGTTCCGGAGGATTTTTATAGTTTTTAAGACAGATTTTTGGAGAACTTCGGGAATCGATTTCTTGACGCATGGTCGTTGATTTCCAATTCCACAAAAAGGGTTGTGAAGTCCTATAAGTTGTCTATAACTGTCATTAAATAGTTTTTGAGATTTGTCAATAGGTTGGCCACGAACTATCTTCTAAGTTGGGGTTCTGGGTTAACTTACGTTCTGTTTTCGAGCAAGGGATTCGCCAATTTTGGCGTCGATTTTCTGGCCGATCTAGCGTATTTACAAATAAAGTAACTAAAAGAAAGTAAAGGCATATATGTTAACTTCATACCAGAGGAGGAAGATCAGAAAACGATCAACCGATCGTCGCGTGGTTATGCGGTGAAGTCGGGTCGATTCTTGCGGCTGCTGCTGCTAGTCTGCTTGTGTGTGCGCTGTTCGCAGCAACCCGGCCAGCCTGCGGCGATCCTCGGCGGCGCGCGTGGGGAGGGGGTCGCCGAGACGTGGTGGTGGCGCGGCGTTGGGCAGGCTGGGATCGGGTTAGGGTTTGATGTGTTCTCTATCGTTCAAATCATTCGTATAAATACCCCTGTTATACCGAGCCTGGGGGTCGGCCTGGGATTGCTTTGTGGGTTCGGGTTTACAGGGACTTGGTTGGGATGGCTTGGTATTGAGCAGTTGGGGATTGCTACTGTTTTGTTATTCTTTGGCTCCTTTTCCTTTTCCTACTTCTTTTCCTATTTCTTTTCTATTTGTATAATATCTATATATATGTATACATATATACATAAATACCTATATATATATGTATAATGTATATATATATATATATATATATATATATATATATATATGTATATATATATATATATATATATTATATATATATATATATATATATTCACTCACAAATACCTATTTATATATTCATACACCTACACCCATAAACGTATATATTATATATATATACATGCACACGTATTATATATATATATATATATATATATATATATATATATTTCAAATGAAACTTATTCTACATTATTCTATTATTCCATTATATATATATAATCTCGATAAAACCCAAATAATCCCCATAGCATTTGTTCCTAGTGTATGGCTCATTTATGCAATTATGAATATATGTAGTATAACACTTATTTGACAGAATAATATAATCAATAATAAAAATAATACTACATAATAATAACCTCAACAAAAATGATAATAATAATAAAATCCAATACATCAATAATAGTGTATACATTCCATCATGTGCGGTCTATTAATCACTAAACATACAAGGACCTAACTATTATTGAATTATCAACTGATAATAATATTTATAATATTTAAATTCAAACACTTAGAAAATATTCATTTAAACCATTAAAACGAATACAATACTCTCTTACCAAATTCCATCAACACGATTTTTATTGGACGTGCTGCATGCCCTGTGGCTTGGCTCAGTTCGGGTCCAGTCCGGCTAACATGGTATAACCGGTTTCCCTAATCTCAATAATATAATAAATAAATAAATAAATAAAACTTCGGTAAGAATTAAGTCACAACTTGGCCTGGTTTTCCTAGTTAGAACATCGCTATGGCTTGGCCTTCCCTATCAGGACTAATACATTAGCCAAAGCACGCCATTGCACTATCCGTGCCACGATTCCTAGTCATCGTGTACTCCAAAACTCCACTATGGCTAAAATCATCTACCGTAAAAATTAACTAAATAATTATTTATGGAAACTCCAAAAATCACCATTTAATTCAATAAATAAAATATAATTCGAAATTCCGGGAAGAGGGATTACAAATCTACCCACCTTAAAAATAATTTCGTCCTCGAAATTCTAATTCATAACTATTCCTTAATTTCAACAAGAAAATCTACCATTACCTTCTCCTCGAATTTTAATTCCTCAAAAACAGTTTATATCCTCCTCCTAGCCATTCTGTAACTACGAAACTCCAAGGACTTCTACCCACCTTTGGACATACTACTCCCTCAAAGCTATGTCACTAAAAATTATAATCTTCCAACTATTTACAAAAATTTTGCTACAAATAGATATCTACTGCCCTTGGCCTCTATAATCCTCTCCTATCTATCAAATAACCCAAAATCTAACAAGCAACAATTTTACGCACGTAGCTAAATATTGGTAAATTCTAATATGTATGACCATCGTCGCTTCGAAATAGGAAGGACATAAAGATAAGGAAGAACAATCGAGAGTAAAAATGAAGTTTCAAGAGCAGTAGCGGTATCCAATGACATAGCTAGAAAGAAAATTCATGAACCATTGCCTTATTGGCTAGATTAGGCTACTCTAGTCCAGTCACTTGCTAACTCGAAGGACCCTTCGTTTCTCAGAGGGCTTGCACTCCGTGCAATATAGAAGTTCCGTTCTCGAAATTTATCTAAACAAGGTTCCATAATAGGACGGGATTTGAGGAGTCAAGATTGTCATCTTTCCCGTGGTTATTTAAACACACGAGCAAGGGTTATAAAGGCAATGCAAGATCGTATCGCAACTTCCAGGTAGATAGAATAAGGGTTACGAACGACTTCACATTCTAAGAAGGGGAGACAACATAAAGGGTATAGGGACCTATTCCGGAAGGTTCGGTTTTATAGTCCAACTATGGTGGTATGCATGAATGGGTATTAATGGGTTCCCCAATTGGACATCAGTCATCGGTTGAATGAACCTTGGACTTCAATCTATATTGACTGGACAAGATCCCAATGATAAACTACTTCTACTAGGTTAGGGTAACCTAGAATAGGTTTCAACCCAAGTGGTTGAGCTAGTTGGACAGTCGGATTGGTTAAATAGGTTCTCTAAGCCCTGAAGGTGCGCCTTCCGTGACTTTGTGTTTAAGTAGCATGAGAAGACACAATTGAATGGCACACTAGTGACATGTGCGTAGTGGGCTTCGAGTAGATCACAACCATATATTGGGTCGAAAGGTTTGAGTCGAGGTCGAGTCTCTAATTGTAGTCGGGAAGTATACGAGTATTATTGTATGGGTTATAGCTAGTCCTTTTAACCTGAAAGTCTTGGCACAAAATAGAGTACAAGGGGACAGGTTTGAGTGGGACATGATATACCTAGATGAAGGTGGACTCGCCTAGGTCTTGCATATGAAATTTGTTGGAAGATAACAGCTGGTCTCGTACTCCGAATATTAATGGCACAGCCGGGGCACAAAATGATCTAAATGGATAGTGGGAGTCCATGGGGCACTAATTATCATAGAAATTACTCTAATCAATCGGTAATCCTCGCATATCCCAAAATTTTAGAAAGCTTACAGTCTACTCGCCCTAGAAGCTAGGACATGGTTTTTAGGAATAATGAGATTAGAAGGATTTCAAAGTCCGGATACCGTACCTCGACTCTTGTTAATAAGGAATAAGGCACGACATAACGGAATGCGGTAGATATAAGTCAAGTTAAGGATCGTTCCTCAATAATAGAAAAACGAGTGTGTACAACGACACATGGTCGATAAAATAGAATGACCTACTCATCCACAATATACGAGAGTTTTCGACGGGGTAACCAACTCTAAGGCACATCCTACGAAAAGATTTCTAACAACTGAGTTATGAGTTTCTATTGGGGTCAAACCTGCCAGACTATTGTCACAAGGGTTCTAGTTGAAGCAAGCTTCAAACAAATGGTTAGAGGCTCACAACATTTGGTACCTCGAAAATAGAGTCTCCTAGATTGGCATTTTGACCAATGGTAAAACCCTAATCATTCTCAAATTCAGATGGCTAGGGGTTCCAATAGTAGCTTGAAAGTCGAGAGGAGAACGAGTAACTCAATCACATGACTGGCTGACGATAACTACCCTTGTGTATACAACTACCATAGCCATAGGGATACTCGGTATCTCTCTACCAATTACGAGCTTCTGTCTTTCTAAATCAGTGAAAGACAAAAACAATAAAGAGTTCAAGAAAGATGTTACTGAATACAATCACGTGATCCAAAGGCGAACGTATAATTCAAGAGAAATTGTCAAAGCAGTCGCGGATGAGATCCTAGATACCTATATATCTCCATCCACGTAGTATAATTAAATGAAGAGCGAACCAAATGCATCATGGTTGATCAGATCATAATACACTGATTCTGATTAGACAATAAGTTAGCGGGCATCCCCAATAAACATATGTCTTGAATCAAGCTCGATAAAAGGGTAAGCTTGCAAAACTAAGCTGTAACAGCAGCGTTTGTTAAGATAGTCGAATATAATTATGCGAGATTTTTGAAAGAAGGCATAAGTAGTTTGAGTTTCGTGAGAATCAAACCTTACCCGGTGTTCTTGCTTATACGGTCTTCCTACTATCTTCTTATCCACAAGGACTTGGTCGACTAATGGTTTATGGACATTCTAAATTCCATATTCTAGGTAAACCTATTAGTGTCAGTCAATTACCTCGTCAATAGATCACAAGGACCACGGAATGCTAGGTCGGGAGACACGCTACCCAATCTCACAGAACTTCCACTACTATTGGCTTCGGATCTTATAGAACATACAGGGCACTGTCATATCCTATATGGTATCCCAAACTTGTAATCATGTTTGAAGTCATTTCACCGCGGATTACGCCACGCCCGTATACTCTGGCTGTGGTAAACCCTTGGTTCCGTGATTCAGATGTGATATGCTATCGATACTCTACCTTATATTGACACAAGGGTATCTAAGATCTAAAGAGGTCAACGAGAACATAGTTTTAGCAATGTTCCATAGACTATGATTCTTCGAAATAATTTTAATTCTGGGGGTTGTGCCTTGCCAGTGCGCTGCCGGCTGTAGTGAACCCACACTCTCCACTCTCAGGTAATTAGCGACAGTGCGCTGCTGTCTAGCCATTATGAGTTAACTAACATTCCTTTAACTATATCTGTAAGAATTCATGAGCTTCTAGAGATTCAAATATGTTGACTATGAAATAGAGCGTAGGTATTTGTCTATCGTTCACAACCCTTTAACATAAAAGATTTAACAGGAAGGAATAACTAAAGACAGAAATACAAATATCCTAGTATCTATTTCATATGTACTCAAGCCTTTGAGGAAAAACTTGAATCGAAACTAACTCGAGGTTCATACATGGGTAACATAATTAGAAATTTTATTAAAAAAATAATAATTCTTTGGCAAAATAGGAACTAAATAAGCAATTCGGACTAAGATATGAGGATGATATCTAAAGAGGCAAGGAGAAGGAATTGAATAATTTATCTAGGTGAGATCGTCAATTCCAGGAAGCTCTGCCTCTCCAAGTGAATAATCTATCCACATTGGACCATATCTTCCCATCAAAAGGTAATAGTGTACCTATGGGGATCTGACAAACTATCAAAATTAATAACTCCTTATCTAAATTCCATGGCCTAGACTACCCATCAGTAAATTTGTATAGGGGACTCCTAGTCCTAGTCATTCACTTAAATTAAATTAATCCTAATTCATGAATGAGCATTTCCTTGTCGCAGGCTCGCAATAGTACAACTAACTTAAGTACCATCATGAGTTCGCATGAATTGCGAAAACAGACCTGTATGGACCACCACAAAAACTTGTCACGACCCGCACCCGTTTTTTTTTAAACGGATACGAGACGTGTCAAAGCCAGCCTACGCCGCAGTATCGGCGGTAGAACGCTGTCACAGCCATGAAGATCCAAATCACAAATAATGCTCATTCACATAATTAATTTAATTTACAATGATCACAAGTTTTACATTTGTAAAAATATAAACTTGTACAAATAAATGAATGACTACAACTCAACTATCTAGCTAGTCTCTAGGCTTTTGTCTGCAAGTATTTTCGTCACTCTCCAAGCTAAGTGAATCCACGGCTAACCTGAAATGTTGGTTTCCAGTCAGGAATGGAACGAGTACAATTCACTGAATGCAATTTCAATAAATGAAAATGACTATAAAACAAAGGTTAGACATCAATTATGAGTTTTGAAAATAAACAGGAAATACAGAAAACCAATAGCAAATAAATAGACACAAATACTTCCCCCAACTGTTAGAAGTACCTTTGATATGTGATCGGTCTGGGGTACTACACCACACGGTCTACGAGGTCTACTTGCAGAAATTAAATAATGTCTACGAGGTCTACTTGCAGAAAATAAACAATGTCTACGAGGTCTACTTGCAGAAAATAAACAATGTCTACGAGGTCTACTGCACGAAAATAAACAATGTCTACGAGGTTTACTGCATGAAAATAAACAATGTCTACGAGGTCTACTTGCAGAAAATAAACAATGTCTACGAGGTCTATTTGCAGAAAATAAACAATGTCTACGAGGTCTACAATGTCTACGGTCGGATCACACATCCTTGGTACTTCTCATTTCCGACTCAACAATTTATAATAGAATATAAAAATCACATAACCAATGGCCAATTAATGAAATATAGTGAAGATCAATATTGAAATACAGACAATAAATTGTACTCGCCTGTGGTACTGTGCTGGTGAAACCGATAATCTGAGCCACTCATGTCACTCCCCATTCCCGGAATACGTAAATTTTTGATTTTTCATGTATATGGTATCTGGCACCTGTATCTTTATTGCATATATCATGTATTTGTAACTAGCCATGGCATGGAACAGTATCTTGTCGCGGATTAGTGTGCCACCCCTTGTCCTTGTTTGGTTGTAGGCGTGGTTTACTGTTTCGATGATAGGATTTCTGAACCTTGTTGTGGTTAGGATTTTAATTATTTAATTTAATTAGTTGTATCATGTAGCCTTTGTTAGCCCAATGATTGTATCATGTTTTTGAATATGGTTAATATGTTAAGTTTAGCATTTCATTATCACTAATCTTCATACTATCGCTATAGCATTTCTACTTATACTTATACCTTTGGTGATATATGCATATTGGTTTACATATTAGTGATATGAGCTTATCTATCTTAAATTTAATCGGGTTGCCAAAATCAAAACTATGTTTTTGATTGTGGTCATTCAATTAAGTTTAATCATTATGATATCACTAACATTTATGGTATCACCTTAGCATTGATACTTAAACTTTGCATAGTCCTAATGTGCTTTTATCTTATCATTCTTGCTACATATTTATTGCTTTGTTCGTCTAACATGTATTTGCAGAAAAGCAATTAGCAAGATCAATATGGACATATGCAATGCAATGAAGAAATCATGGTGGGCCAAAGACGATGGATCCCACAAGATTTTTCTGAACCACCCGACGACATCTCCGGAGCCACGCACTCGGAGGTTCCGCTGCCTGGTCAGTGGACGGGGGTCGAAGCGGCAGCACCTATCAAAGGAAGAAGCCAAGCCATGCCATCATCATTTCAAGACTCTGAAGAAGCCTGCACCTGCCTAAGTTTATCTGGAGTCTGTAATGAGTCTTAGGAATTTTTGTAAACAAAGAAATGGATGGCAAAATCAAAAGCTAGGGCAGAAATAAGCCCAGGATCATTTTTGGTGGAAAACGGTATACCGACGGTATACCGGTGTAACCGACGGTATACCGGTTTTTGTTCGCAGAAAGTTTCTGTTTACAAAACCGGCATACCGACGGCATACCGGTCCATACCGACGGTATACCGCTTCCGAAACGTTGATATTCCAACGGTCAAATTTCCAGCCATTAATGATCCTAACGGCTATATTTTTAGCCGTTGCAATCCCAGACCGGTATACCGCCGGTTGCCAGATCATACCGGCGGTATGCCGGTTCGTGGACTGAAAAGTTGCTTTGAGCTCTTTTCAATGCTTTGGTTATAAATAGCCTTGAACCCCTTCATTCAAGGTTGATGCTTTGAGCCTAAAAATTTCTAAACCACCAAAGCCTATCCACACACAACTCTACAAAGCTTTCATTTGCCATCCACAAATTGTGTTAGAGTTATTGAGTTTGAAAAGTGAGATCTTCATCTTATTGTATAAGGAGATCAAAACCTATTGTGAAAGGTTGAAGTTGGGGAGTCTTCGTATCCAAACTCTCGGTTGAAGTTGGGGAGTCTTCGTATCCAAACTCTCGGTTGAAGTCGGAGAGGCCTTCGGATTAAAGCTCTCATGTAAGAAGTTGGCGAGTTCTTCGGATCCAAACTCGTGTGTAACTATTTACTCAAATAGTGGATTAAAGTCGGAAAGAGTTCCGGGACTGGAGTGCCTCTTGGGAGGATACCAGGATACATCATGTGTCGGATTGTTATTGCTTCTTCTCTTGCACTTATAATTTTAAATTGTCCATTAGCTTGTGCTAAGTGCTTGATTAGTTAGCTTGACCCTATTCACCCCCCCTCTAGGGTTTCTACAATTGGTATCAGATCAAGGACTCTATTGTTAGGCTTAACATCCTTAGAGTAGATCCTTGTTATTTTTTTATGGCATCGTATTCTTCCTACTCCACCTCCGATAAAGAAGGTTTTACTTCTAGTAGCATAGACAATCATGTTTCTTCTAAATACAAGAAATGCTCTAAGTGGAAAGCCATGGCTAAACAATCCTTAGAGATTCTTGACAACCTTCATTCTACAAATGAAGAATTTTCTGAAAAGGTTGTTCATTTAGAAGAAGCTAATGAGTTATTGAGAAATGAAAACAATGATTTATTATCTAGACTTGATTCTCAAAACTCATCATGTGTTTCTTTAAAGAGTTTGAATGAGGCTTTAATTTTGAAAATCAAATCTCTTTCCTCATCAATAGAAGATCTTAAGAGGCAAACTCATGAGCTAAATCATTTGCATGATTCTTCTATTGACACTTTAAAGAAACAAAATGATGCTTTTATTTCTAGAATTGTTTTATTTGAAAAAGAGAATAATGCTTTAAATGTTAAATTTGATTCTCTTACTTGTATGCATGATGATTTGATATTAGAACATGATATTCTTAAGACCAAATCCATGCATGCTCACTCTAGAGACATTCATCATTCTAGTATGTCACATGTTCATAACCATGCTCGTTCTGATACATGTGCACATACTAGCATTAGATGCTTCTATTGCTCTTGCATTGGACACATGAGCTTTACATGCCCTATTCGTAGGACCTTCACTACCAATGCTAGAGTAAGTACTATATGGGTCCCTAAAGCTAATAAATGTGGATCCAAGTTTATTTGGATACCAAAGTCTTCATCTAATGTTGTAGGTGAAGCTTCTTGTATCGGGACATAGCACCGAGGAGCGTGTTGGTGTGCAAAGCTCAAAGGCCATCTTCTAAGCAATTGCACCAACACAAGTGTGGCCACTAGAGCCACTTTGGTAACATGCTAATCGTTTCTCTTTAAATTGTTTATATTTGTAGAATCTAGCATGTTTCTCTTGATGTCTTGCTACTAGCTCACATTGATATCCTTCAGTTCCCTTTTATATAAATCAATGTGAGATATAATACTAGCATGCTTAGTTAATTTTCTTATTAATTCTTTTATCTAGTATGACTAGTTACTCGGCTTAAATGATTAGATCACACTATGTAGTTTATCACTCATTCTCTATTAGTGTGACACATTTATATATATGCATGCTCGTTATTCTTAATCTTTATTTATAAAGCATGCATATCACTCTAGTCCATAGGAGCTTGATTTTGATTCGAGTTAATATGATTTTAACTCTCCGTCTTTAAAGTTTTTAAAATAGTTACTTCTTGCCGGTTTGTTTTTAATATGTCATATTTATCTTAATCGGTATTAATATATATGTTTAGCACAAGCTTCTTATCACTTGACAAGTATATACTCATACTTCCATTTCAACCTTGTACTCACATGATATATTCATTATTGATTCTCACATTTTATTTTGATTATCTTCTTGAGAATCAATTATGTCTTTGCCTAATAAAGCTTATTTATATGTGTTTTTGAATTTGTAATAATTTTTCAAATATTCATTAAGGATACATGACTATATTCATTAAATTTTTATCTAAATATAGTTCATGTATCTCTTATATTGATATCTATTTTTGTATAAATACCTTTATGAAGGCATATGTGTTAAGCTAAAGTTTTATATTAACTTGAAGAGTATTTATTCATACTTGTTACTTTTAAACTTGTGCTTAACTCATACTCTAGCTATTGATTCTTTTGATCAAATTTGTGTATCTTTTTTTTTGAATCAATTAGCTACTTCCTTAAAGTCTTCTTTTGATGATATCTTCTTGACTTTTTGGTTGGCATTATGGATTGTTCTTAATTAATTTTTGATCTTTTCATGTATGCCTATTCTTGATATATATAGTTTTATATAGTTTCATATACAAATGATTCCTAACTTTTGATATTTATTTGTTTTATACCTTTAAGTTAGGATGTTGAGAGAGAATATTTGTTTATGCCTTGCAATTGACTATTTATGGAAGTTCTTTTAAGAATCACATGGTTTTGTGCTTTGTCTTGTTTTTATATTTACCTCCGTTTTTAGTGCACATTTTCAAATCGATATCTTCTATACATATACTATGGTGCACTATGAAAGCTCTTTGAAAAATGTACTTCTTGATATCTTTAGCATTTAGCTTTCTTGTTCTTAATGATCTTTCTTTGCTCATTCCTTGGGTTTATGCTTCTTTTTGAATTATTGTTATCCAATGATGTTTTTGTAGAACATGAGAATACATGAATTGTTACATCATATTTCTCATGACTTTAGCTACTATGGTTTGAGCTTTTATGTTGAGATTTTCCCATTTCTAGAGAATACACTTATTTCATAATGGCTATAATATTTTGCATTCTCTAGATCGATCTATCATTTTATTATCTTGGGTTAATCTCAATACTTGGCAAAGAGATTTACTTTATTACGTTTTCATGAAAATCTCTTTTGGCCTTTACTTGATAAGAGAATAATTCTTTTATTTGTCATCTTATGCTCTTATCCTTGCTTAGAAAAGAGTCTATAAATCATTTTGTTCATTCAAAATGTATTTTCCTCTTTGTGAAATCTATGCTTAAGCAAGTATCTTTAGTGTTAGTGACTTAAGATTAAATGAGCACATTAATCTTGTCAATGACTTACCTCATTAATCTTAATTAGTTATGTAGCTTGCTTATTTATGATATATTGTTAAGCTATATAATTTGGTCACTTTCACTCACCTAGCTATTGATTTTCTTTTTAATCTATATATGATATACTAGTTTACGTAAACAAGATCTGTGATTCTTCTAAATGTAATTTGTATTCCTTTTTAGATACATATGTTTGTTCTCTAAAACTAGTTTTACAAATTCTTGATTAGATCTTGTTTCTCTTGGAGGTTTGTGATTCCTTTCTTTAAGTCTCCTTCCTTATTAGTCATTAGCATGTATCTCTTAAATTTTTCTCACTTTGAGTCATGATTTCATCGTATTATCATTTACATCTCTTCTTGATTATATTTGCAATCACTTAGATGAGAATGACTCTTTTCCTTATCTTTCTATTGATTTGTAAGATTTTTTTTTGTGATTTTCTCTTGATGAGATTCATTAGATCATATTTATTCATTTGTTTACTTTATGAATGATCCTAATGATTGAGTAGTCCTAAACTATCTAATTTTGTAAATGTTAAGTTAATTTACTACTCTACTTTGACTACTCATGGATTATCACACAGCGTCTTTGCTATTTGAACTTTATTGGTCTTTCATTTAGAAGTAGCAAAGTTTGGATATTACCCGGTTGATGGGTACATATGTGACAAAATATACCTAGTCCATGTAAAGTAATAAATTGGTTGATTCTTTCTTAATTAGATAATCATGGACATGATGTTTGAGTTTTTTTTTTTTTTTTGCTATATTCTGTCTATCATCATGATTGTTCTTAATTGACTTTTTTCTTTTTCATGATGATATTTTCTCAAAGGATAACATACATTGATCTATCATATTTAAATATGAGATCCTTCTATATAGACTAATGTATGTCATCTTTTGATTATACGTGCTTAATTCGAATATTCTTTTGATCCTTCATCTTTAGTGGCTATTAATTGTATATCTCTTCTTGACTAAAGATGATATTATTCGTCTTTTGACGATATTGTAGCCTTATATGCATCGAGCAAGGGGGAGAAATCCATAGTTGATTTACCCCTAGATCTTATAGTTATCTATCTTATGCTATAAGTGCTTTGGAACTAGATACGCATATTTTGAGGGGGAGCAAATCAATTGATTCTATTTATTTATACCCTTTAATATGTCGTATACCTAGTTCATCATGGACCCATATTTTCTTCTATTTCATATCTTATTGATTGAGGTCATGATATTTTTATTTTGAAGGGTTTATGAGAGTGTATGTAATTGTCCTTATTATCTTATCTCTCTCTTTCATATGGGTTAAATATGTCATCTTGCTAATATTAACTTTCAGATCTTATCTTGATGAATATTATGCTTTCGTTGATTTGGCTTTTCTTTTATGCTTAATTGATTTGGCTTTCCTTGTTGAGGACTTATCCAAAATTCGTGATTTTTATCTACTTTGGGAGTACTTTGAGGGGGAGCATTCAAGTCGACTGAATTTCTCCTTCTCAAGTATTTTTCTCCTTTACCTTCATGTTTATCTAAAGGGTATTCATATAGCATGATAAGATAATTGAGTTCAAATGCATGAACTTGGATAAGCATATAGATCTTGCAAATAATGAGATTACTTTATATCAATTGCAATATTCTACATTGATCATTCTTTTATTTTGTTCCACTATTTATTTGTGGACAATTATGATTATTAATGGTTTCTTTGATCAATGTTTCAAGTTTACATCTTTTCAATTGGTATCAAGTTTATTTTATTTCATATCTCAATTGGTATCTATTAGTTGCAATTATCTATTCCTCATGGCTTTTGTTTGAAATCCTTTATTTCATAGTTCTCTTCCAAAACTGGAGCAATATTTCATATCCTATTGTGTTTTGGATTTATTCCTTGGATTTCAAGTTGGTAAACTACTTATTTTTTGTTTTTTTTCAAATACTTTTAGTTTTCCCAACCATATTGTGTTTTGACAAGCAATTTTTTATTTAGTACTCTACATTTGGTATGTAGTTTTATACACTTGTCTTTACACACTTCTTCCATTGTTTTTTATTAGTATTTCTTAATCATGATTGTCTATAACTTCCCCATGCTCTGATTTCTATGCTTGAGATTGATTTTATTTTATCTCTTAGTACGGGGGAGCCTATTTTTTGATCATGTCAAAGGGGGAGAAGTAAGTTTAAGTATGCTTTTATAAGTAATCTAAGTAGTATGCTATTAGTGATATTGCTTATGTCTTTCGTATATTAGTGATACATGCATCTATTGTGTCCATACTAAACTTAACCGATTTGCCATAATAAAAAAGGGGGAGATTGTTAGCCCAATGATTGTATCATGTTTTTGAATATGGTTAATATGTTAAGTTTAGCATTTCATTATCACTAATCTTCATACTATCGCTATAGCATTTCTACTTATACTTATACCTTTGGTGATATATGCCTATTGGTTTACATATTAGTGATATGAGCTTATCTATCTTAAATTTAATTGGGTTGCCAAAATCAAAACTATATTTTTGATTGTGGTCATTCAATTAAGTTTAATCATTATGATATCACTAACATTTATGGTATCATCTTAGCATTGATACTTAAACTTCGCATAGTCCTAATGTACTTTTATGTTATCATTCTTGCTACATGTTTATTGCTTTGTTCGTCTAACATGTATTTACAGAAAAGCAATTAGCAAGATCAATGTGGACATATGCAATGCAATGAAGAAATCATGGTGGGCCAAAGACGATGGATCCCACAAGATTTTTCTGAACCACCCGACGACATCTCCGGAGCCACGCACTCGGGGGTTCCGCTGCCCGGTCAGCGGACGGGGGTCGAAGCGGCAGCGCCCCTCGTCGGGGGTTTGGAGGCAAAGCCCCCGAAAAGTATTCAGTTTTTACAAACTGGATATCTTTGGACAACTGCCGCCAAGGGAAAAAGCCAGCACCTATCAAAGGAAGAAGCCAAGCCATGCCATCATCATTTAAAGACTCTGAGGAAGCCTGCACCTGCCTAAGTTTATCTGGAGTCTGTAATGAGTCTTAAGAATTTTTGTAAACACAAGAAATGGATGGCAAAATCGAAAGCTAGGACAGAAATAAGCCCAGGATCATTTTTAGTGGAAAACGGCATACCGACGGTATACCGGTGTATACCGACGGTATACCGGTGTATACCGACGGTATACCGGTTTTTGTTCACAGAAAATTTTTGTTTACAAAACCGGCATACCGACGGCATACCGGTCCATACCGACGGTATATCGCTTCCGAAACGTTGATATTCCAACGGTCGGATTTCCAGCCATTAATGATCCTAACGGCTATATTTCTAGCCGTTGCAATCCCAGACCGGTATACCGCCGGTATGCCGGTTCGTGGACTGAAAAGTTGCTTTGAGCTCTTTTCAATGCTTTGGTTATAAATAGCCTTGAACCCCTTCATTCAAGGTTGATGCTTTGAGCCTAAAAATTTCTAAACCACCAAAGCCTATCCACACACAACTCTACAAAGCTTTCATTTGCCATCCACAAATTGTGTTAGAGTTATTGAGTTTGAAAAGTGAGATCTTCATCTTATTGTATAAGGAGATCAAAACCTATTGTGAAATGTTGAAGTTGGGGAGTCTTCGTATCCAAACTCTCGGTTGAAGTTGGGGAGTCTTCGTATCCAAACTCTCGGTTGAAGTCGGAGAGGCCTTCGGATTAAAGCTCTCGTGTAAGAAGTTGGCGAGTTCTTCGGATCCAAACTCGTATGTAACTATTTACTCAAATAGTGGATTAAAGCCGGAGAGAGTTCCGGGACTGGAGTGCCTCTTGGGAGGATACCAGGATACATCGTGTGTCGGTACTGTTATTGCTTCTTCTCTTGCACTTATAATTTTAAATTGTCCATTAGCTTGTGCTAAGTGCTTGATTAGTTAGCTTGACCCTATTCACCCCCCTCTAGGGTTTCTACAGCCTTAACATGTCATTAGCCCCATGGTTAGGAGCATGCTTAAGATTAGGGTTCCTTTAAGTCAACCCAACCCCAATATATATTCTCTTCCTCACTCTCTCTCCTCATTCACTCTTTTCATTTCTTTTCCTCCCAACCAATAGGCAAGTACATCTTGCACCAAATGGAGAGATTCTTGTATTTTTCATTTCTTGATTTTTTTTTGATATGATTTATCTATATTGTTCTTCTTATCATCCTCTACAAGTTTAGTACTTAGCATTTTTGATTTCCATGGATAAATTCTTGTAGATCTAAGTTTATGTCATTTTCGGATTTCTTGGGTTTGATCTAGTAAACATTATTATTTTTAAGTTTTGATGGTTCCATGTTGTAGAAAATTTCTTTCTGTCCCATTTTGACCTATAGAAGTCTGGATTTGACCTTGGATGAAGGAGTTATGAAGCTTTGAAGTCATGGCTTTTCTTAGTTCTTCTTCTCGGAAAGTGGAGAAGAAGAACAGTGCTTGACCGCATGAACTTTTATGCGGCAAGTTCTCTTGACCGCATGACTTGTTAGCTTTTAGCCGCATGGGCCATGATTCCTTTGTTCAGCCGCATAAGACTTTATCCGCAGCTGCATATGATCCGCATGCTTCCAACCGCATAGGCAGTGTCAGCCGCATGAGCCATTGCAGCCGCATGTGTATTCTGAGCCGCATGAGCCATTGCAGCCGTATGAGTGCTTCCCCAGTCGCATAAGATCCAGCCCCCGCTGCCGCATGAACTCTGATTTCTTGAGCCGCATGCGCCCCGCATATCTCAGCCGCATGAGCCTGCTTCAGCTGTGCCGCATGAGCCTTTCGTGCCGCAGCCGCATATGACCCACATACTCTCAGCCGCATGAGCGCCCGTCCATTTCAGCCGCATGAGCTTACTGACTCTCAGCCGCATGAGCACGCGTCCCTTCAGCCGCATGAATACTCGCATTCCTGAGCCGCATGCACCCGTTCGCTTTGAGCCGCATGGCCCAGCTTTCCTGAGCCGCATGAGCTCATCTACCCTTGGCCGCATAGGGCCTACTTTGGCTGTTTTGTGTATTTTTGTCCTATTGATTGCATTATGGTTAGAATTTCTCATAACTTCCAACATGATAGTTGTAGATCCTTGTGTTGGCTCTAAGGATCTTCATGTTTCACTTTAACCAGATTTCATGTGTGACTTTTATGTCACGAGAGGTCCGTGTGACTTTCTGACTTGACCATGTTCCTGACCAGATTACCTTTGTATGTGCTAGTATCTTTTCTAAGTGTGTATTGGGATACAATATTAGTATGCACTGCGGTGCTATTTAATGAGTGCACTGAGGTGTGACTCTACATGCCAAGTGATCGTTCGTGTTATATGTCAATACATGTGTACCTTCCAGCACAGTCATGGTAATTGGTCAGTAATAGTGTCGTGGTATGTTGATTGTTGTTTGAAGCATTACACTAAGCATGGATCCAAATCGGGCCGATGTGGATTCATGTTTAGGGTACATGTACTATGGTACGACATACAGGAGGATGACCATGTGACCACGACATGCAATTCCAAATACCAAGATAGGGTTAATCTAGCAATTTAAAATGGTAGAAGCATTGAGAGGGAACAGAATCCCGAGATCGTGCCATACTAGCCACCCCGGGTCCCGTCCTGACGTGTCGGGTTGGCCGCCACGGATACAGTTTCATCTGCATATATTGGATGACTATATCCGACTCCTGCGTGCTATGTGTTATATATTTTAGCACGGTGGCCTTACGAGGGACCGGTGCATAATTAACGTTCTATGTGTATATGTATATGATACGGCATTGGCTAGCCCTGCTGGGTTGACACGATCTGAGGATTCCTATATTACATTACTAGAATAATCCAGGCAAATAGTAGAAAGCCGTAGAATTTGATTGGCTGCTTGTAAGCCGACTTGTTTGTGTTATGTTATCTTTTGTTAGCAACTGAGGAACATGGACTATCGTGGTGAGTGGTCCAACCCATGTCCTTGTTTGGTTGTTGGGTTGGGCTATTGTGCTACGATAGGCTATGGACCGAAGTCGCGATCAGAAGCCCTTTTACCTGTCCATGGTTATAGGATATATCTTATCTCGGCACGATATTGGCACCGTTTGTCCTTGTTTGGTTGTAAGGGTGCCGTATTGTCTCGATGATATGGTATAAGCCTATAACTCGTGAATCAGGTCTTATTTAACTCATTGGATTTATCTCACTCTTTTGTGCTCCCTTGTGGTACTTGTTATTCGGGGCCTGACCCCGCTGGTTTTGTTTGGCCAGATCTCGTAGCAGCGCCAGAGGATCCAGCCTTCTACCCGAACAATAGGTGCACACCAGGAGTATGGGTGCAGGGACCATGAGTGGGTTTCTTCTACACCGCTCTGATATCTTCTATTTTGTACTTGGCGTTTAGCCACCGGCACCTGTTTAGCCGGCAGTTCAGGACACTAGTTTCCTTTTGCATAATTGTAATTAAATCAGACTGCAGCTGACTACGGTTATGTACTATTGACTCTCGGTACTAGCTCGTTATTTTGTAAAGCTAGACTCATGAATTATTTTGATGAAGCGTCGGGGACGCCTTACTGCTTTGTCTTATATGATCATTATTTACTGCTTCTTGTTTTGATTGATTGAGACATAGATGCTCTGTGGGACCATAGGAGACCTGATTGTAGCATGCACCCCCTAGTCTCTTGACAGCAACGATCGCCGTATGATGTCTATATACCTCATATGGTATAGCTGGCCTAGTCCGTCTCAGTATTCCGGTAGTGGGGCGTGACAAGGTTTTAGTGGTGGCCCATGCACGTCTATATTTCAGACTTGTGGGGTGTTGCGATTATAGGAGTCTCAATCAAAATATGTCCCCCTTGATCTCCTGATTCGTCTTCTCCTTCTCTCGCCTTGATTGCTAACTTGATTATCATCCTCGATTCCTTCCCGTCATGTCTTTTGATATCTTGTATCCTTTCCTTTAGGGGCACGTCGTTCTCGGCTATTGGAGGAGCCGGCATGGAAGAGAATCCAGTGGAGCAGGAACCGGTTGGAGATCAGCAAGGGGTATCCCCTCTACCTGGACAGATTCCCATCGAGAACGTTACCGAGCATGAGCCAGTTGAGCTACAGAGGCCAGAGGATCCCGTACCTCCAGTGATGCCGGTAGTACCAGTAGCACTAGATGCGCCGGCACTATTGCAGATTATTAGAGGGTTATTGGAGACCCAGCAACGCCAGACGGTAGCCCAACAGCAACAACAAACCCGACAATAAGAACAAAATGTGCTACAGAATCAGGGGTTACAATTAGCCCTTGAGAGAAGTGTCAGGAATGATTCAGGAGCGTCCGGAAGGTTTTATCGACTGAACCCGAGATATTTTGATGGCACGGAGGATGCCATCACGGCGGATGCTTGGCTTCAGGATACAGAGGCCATATTGACCGCAGCAAAGGTTCCAGCAGAAGAGAAGGTTGACCAAGTCAGATTATTGCTTCAGGATCTCGCCCGCGATTGGTGGGCATCGGAAGAGGTTGGAATGAGGTGTCCTGTTCCCTGGGATAGCTTCAGTACCAGATTAAAGGCCAAGTACTTTGGCGTGGTAGCGCAGTATGAGCTAAAGCAAAGGTTTATCAGTCTCAAGCAGGCTGGTAAGACGGTGGATGGTTATGCAGCGGAGTTCTGCAGGTTAAGTAGGTTTGCTCGGATGATGGTGGCGACAGAGCCAGAGAGAGCAATGAGGTTCCAGCAGGGACTTCACCTAGAGATTTTGCAGCTGGTCGAGGGACACGACTACCAGACATTCGATGTAGTATTGACGGCGGCTCGGAGGCACGAGCTTACTATTCAAAGGTTATCAACAAGGACTGGGGGCCAGAAGAGGTCTCATACGCAGAGTGTTGGGGGAGGAGCAGTACCTCGGACGTCAGCACCAGCACCTGGCGTCCGTATTCGTGATACAGCACCAGTCACGACAATTGTAACTGTACCAGTTCGACAACAGCAACAGAGAAACCAGCAGTAACGTCAGGCAGCACCAGTAGGTTGCACTTACTGTGGTAAGGGAGGGCATACTAGGGATGTGTGTCGTTCAGCTAATGGATTATGCTTGAGGTGTGGCAGTCCAGACCATAGGATTGCTAATTGTCCTATGATGCAGAGGCCAGGAGGGCCAGCTCAACAGTTTCCGGCGTTGCCAGCTCCAGAGGTAGCACCGTATCAAGGGCCAGCACTAGCAGTGAGGCCACTAGCCCAGCGCCCATTATTGACGTAAGCTCTGATGTACCGACAAGCGCAACATCAGGTAGGACCGCATCAGGTTGGACAGCAGAGGCCACAACAGCAGGGCCAGGGAAGGCAGGGACAAAGGCAAGAAGAATTTGGAGTATTAGAGCAGAGGTTGGCTGAAGGCGGTCAGATTTTGGGTAAGTTTTGAGTATTATTTATTATAATTCCGTGTGTTTTATATTCGAAGAGTGAAGGCGACTTTCTCGTCTCACTCATCTGCTCTCGTATCATGTGATACGTGATTACGAGAGTACGTCCTGGGCAGAGTCTCGTTCTTGATTTAGTCATTGGTACCGACTTATCACAAGCGTTGACCCTTGTCCACTTTGGGTGTCAGTGTAGGACCTCGAGGACGAATTCCTACCTGACTTGAGAGGCATATTTCATTCGTATGTCTCCGATCATTTCCTTCTTGGGTATGGTTATTGTTTGTGTTTTTACTTAATTGTTCTTTCTTTCTTAAACTGTTCATGTGCCATGTGTTGTTTGATAATTGTGCTTGCTATATGTAATGAGTGTATTTCGTGATCTGAGAGCGCGCTCGACTAGCCTTATCGAAATTCCGAGGACGGAATTTTTCTAAGGAGGGTAGAGATGTCACTCCCCATTCCCGGAATACGTAAATTTTTGATTTTTTATGTATATGGTATCTGGCACCTGTATCTTTATTGCATATATCATGTATTTGTAACTAGCCATGGCATGGAACAGTATCTCGTCGCGGATTAGTGTGCCACCCCTTGTCCTTGTTTGGTTGTAGGCGTGGTTCACTGTTTCGATAATAGGATTTCTGAACCTTGTCGTGGTTAGGATTTTAATTATTTAATTTAATTAGTTGTATCATGTAGCCTTAACATGTCATTAGCCCCATGGTTAGGAGCATGCTTAAGATTAGGGTTCCTTTAAGTCAACCCAACCCCTATATATATTCTCTTCCTCACTCTCTCTCCTCATTCACTCTTTTTATTTCTTTTCCTCCCAACCAATAGGCGAGTACATCTTGCACCAAATGGAGAGATTCTTGCATTTTTCATTTCTTGATTTTTCTTTGATATGATTTATCTATATTGTTCTTCTCATCATCCTCTACAAGTTTAGTACTTAGCATTTTTGATTTCCATGGATAAATTCTTGTAGATCTAAGTTTATGTTATTTTCGGATTTCTTGGGTTTGATCTAGTAAACCTTATTATTTTTAAGTTTTGATGGTTCCATGTTGTAGAGAATTTCTTTCTGTCCCATTTTGACCTATGGAAGTCTGGATTCTGACCTTGGATGAAGGAGTTATGAAGCTTTGAAGTCATGGCTTTTCTTAGTTCTTCTTCTCGGAAAGTGGAGAAGAAGAACAGTGCTTGACCGTATGAACTTTCATGCGGCAAGTTCCCTTGACCGCATGACTTGTTAGCTTTCAGCCGCATGGGCCATGATTCCTTTGTTCAGCCGTATAAGACTTTATCCGCAGCCGCATATGACCCGCATGCTTCCAGCCGCATAGGCAGTGTCAGCCGCATGAGCCATTGCAGCCGCATGTGTATTCTGAGCCGCATGAGCCATTGCAGCCGCATGAGTGCTTCTCCAGCCGCATAAGATCCAGCCCCCGCTGCCGTATGAACTCTGATTTCTTGAGCCGCATGCGCCCTACATATCTCAGCCGTATGAGCCTGCTTCAACTGTGCCGCATGAGCCTTTCGTGCGGCAGCCGCATATGGCCCGCATACTCTCAGCCGCATGAGCGCTCGTCCATTTCAGCCGCATGAGCTTACTTACTCTCAGCCGTATGAGCACGCGTCCCTTCAGCCGCATGAATACTCGCATTCCTGAGCCGCATGCACCCGTACGCTTTGAGCCGCATGGCCCAGCTTTCCTGAGCTCATCTACCCTTGGCCGCATAGGGCCTACTTTGGTTGTTTTG
This sequence comes from Iris pallida, assembly GCA_029216955.1. NCBI lineage: Eukaryota > Viridiplantae > Streptophyta > Magnoliopsida > Asparagales > Iridaceae > Iris > Iris pallida. Next base: position 34,046 of record JANAVB010038419.1, read on the forward strand.
TGTATTTTTGTCCTATTGATTGCATTATGGTTAGAATTTCTCACAACTTCCAACATGATAGTTGTAGATCCTTGTGTTGGCTCTAAGGATCTTCATGTTTCACTTTAACCAGATTTCATGTGTGACTTTTATGTCACGAGAGGTCCGTGTGACTTCCTGACTTGACCATGTTCCTGACCAGATTACCTTTGTATGTGCTGGTATCTTTTCTAAGTGTGTATTGGGATACAATATTAGTATGCACTGCGGTGCTATTTAATGAGTGCACTGAGGTGTGACTCTACATGCCAAGTGATCGTTCGTGTTATATGTCAATACATGTGTACCTTCCAGCACAGTCATGGTAATTGGTCAGTAATAGTGTCGTGGTATGTTGATTGTTGTTTGAAGCATTACACTAAGCATGGATCCAGATCGGGCCGATGTGGATTCATATTTAGGGTATACGTACTATGGTACGACATACATGAGGATGACTATGTGACCACGACATGCAATTCCAAATACCAAGATAGGGTTAATCTAGCAATTTAAATCGGTAGAAGCATTGGGAGGGAACAGAATCCCGAGATCGTGCCATACTAGCCATCCCGGGTCCTGTCCTGACATGTTGGGTTGGCCGCCACGGATACAGTTTCATCTGCCTATAGTGGATGACTATATCCGACTCCTGCGTGCTATGTGTTATATATTTTAGCACGGTGGCCTTCCGAGGGACCGGTGCATAATTAACGTGCTATGTGTATATGTATATGATTCGGCATTGGCTATTCCTGCTGGGTTGACACGATCTGAGGATTCCTATATTGCATTAGTGGAATAATCCAGGCAAATAGTAGAAGGCCGTAGAATTTGATTGGCCGCTTGTAAGCCGACTTGTTTGTGTTATGTTATCTTTTGTTAGCAACTGAGGAACATGGACTATCGTGGTGAGTGGTCCAACCCATGTCCTTGTTTGGTTGTTGGGTTGGGCTATTGTGCTGCGATAGGCTATGGACCGAAGTCGCGATCAGAAGCTATTTTACCTGCCCATGGTTATAGGATATATCTTATCTCGGCACGATATTGGCACCGTTTGTCCTTGTTTGGTTGTAAGGGTGCCGTATTGTCTCGATGATATGGTATAAGCCTATAACTCGTGAATCAGGTCTTATTTAACTCATTGGATTTATCTCACTCTTTTGTGCTCCCTTGTGGTACTTGCTATTCGGGGCCTGACCCCGCTGGTTTTGTTTGGCCAGATCTCGTAGCAGCGCCAAAGGATCCAGCCTTCTACCCGAACAATGGTGCATACCAGGAGTATGGGCGCCAGGGACCATGAGTGGGTTTCTTCTTCACCGCTCTGATATCTTCTATTTTGTACTTGGCGTTTAGCCACCGGCACCTGTTTAGCCGGCAGTTCAGGACACTAGTTTTCTTTTGCATAATTGTAATTAAATCAGACTGCAGCTGACTACGGTTATGTACTATTGACTCTCGGTACTAGCTCGTTATTTTGTAAAGCTAGACTCATGAATCATTTTGATGAAGCATCGGGGACGCCTTACTGCTTTGTCTTATATGATCATTATTTACTGCTTCTTGTTTTGATTGATTGAGACATAGATGCTCTGTGGGACCATAGGAGACCTGATTGTAGCATGCACCCCCTAGTCTCTTGACAGCCACGATCGTCGTATGACGTCTATATACCTCATACGGTGTAGCTGGCCTAGTCCGTCTCAGTATTCCGGTACTGGGGCGTGACAACTCAGTATGCCACAATAGTCAAAACCCATACAACGGTCCCCGGAAGCTGAAATAAATATTACCAATGTTCTTAGAATAGTCAAATTATCTAGAATTGCCTGTCCTTAAGTCCAATTCTGGACATAGGGGCAAAACAGCAATTTCGGGCTAAAACGGTGTCCGCCGTTGGACCCGCTTTGCACCGAAAAGCGTGCTAGAGTCAACGGTCTCTAAAGTCGTCAAACTACATGTCCACGGATCCCGTTTTTCGATACGAACCCAACCGTATGTCCAAAGTTGGATTCCGGCAGGCCGTGCACAAAATCACCCGTTAAGTTGGACCGTGGGGCCCGCAAAACGGTGATCCAATCAACTGTCTCAGAATCGGACCAAACTTGGCATACAGGACCAGAAAAATAATACGGTCCTGTTGGAGCAAGTTTCGTCTCGGTCTGACGAGCGTGCACAAAGTAATTAAGAAATTTGCACAGAGACCGATACGGTGAATTTTGACGGATACTCATCAAATTCGTCGCGCACACGCAACCAATTTAAATTCCGTCAAAGCACACACGACCACGAAGCCGTTACGCGGCTTTTGATGCTTTCGGTTCGCGACCACGTCGCCCGGATTGGCGGAACGCACGTCGTATCGGAGGATTTTTATAGTTTTGAAAACAAGTTTTTGGAGAACTTCGGGAATCGATTTCTCGACGCATGGTCGATGATTTCTAATTCCACAAAAAGGGTTGTGAAGTCCTATAAGTTGTCTATAACTGTCATTAAATAGTTTTTGAGATCTGTCAACAGGTTGGCCACGAACTGTCTTCTAAGTTGGGGTTCTGGGTTAACTTACGCTCTGTTTTCGAGCAAGGGATTCGCCACTTTTGGCGTCGATTTTCTGGCCGATCTAGCGTATTTACGAATAAAGTAACTAAAAGAAAGTAAAGGCGTATATGTTAACTTCATACCAGAGGAGGAAGATTGGAAAACGATCAACCGATCGTCGCGTGGTTATGCGGTGAAGTCGGGTCGGTTCTTGCGGCTGCTGCTGCCTAGTCCGCTTGTGCGCGCGCTGTTCGCGGCAACCCGGCCGGTCGGCGGCGATCCTCGGCGGCGCACGTGGGGAGGGGGTCACCAAGACGTGGTGGTGGCGCGGCGTTGGGCAGGCTGGGATCGGGTTAGGGTTTGATGTGTTCTCTATCGTTCAAATTATTCGTATAAATACCCCTGTTACACCGAGCCTGGGGGTCGGCCTGGGATTGCTTTGTGGGCTCGGGTTTGCCGGGACTTGGTTGGGCTGGCTTGGTATTGAGCAGTTGGGGATTGCAACTGCTTTGTTATTCTTTGGCTCCTTTTCCTTTTCCTACTTCTTTTCCTATTTCTTTTTTATTTGTATAATATCTATATATATGTATACATATACATAAATACCTATATATATACATGTATATATAAATACCTATATATATACATGTATATATATATAAATACCTATATATATACATGTATATATATATATATATATATATATATATATATATATATATATATATATATTTTTTTTTTTTTTATACATGTATATATATATATATATATATATATATATATATATATATATATATATATATATATATAAATAAATAAATAAATAAATATATATATATATATATATATATATATATATATATATATATATATATATATATTCACTCACAAATACCTATTTATATATTCATACACCTACACCCATATACGTATATATTATATATATATACATGCACACGTATATTATATATATATATATATATATATATATATATATATATATATATATATATATATATATATATATATATATATATATATATATTTCAGAACAAGCATTTTATTGAATCATAAAGGGGCTCATAATGAGCAGTACATGTGCCAGGATTCCTCACACAAAACAATCCAGGAAAGACAAGTAGGAAATGCAAGAAAGAAAATTTCGAAATTCCAAAAATTTTTGAAAATGGAAATCAAATGGGCTCAGAGCCCTGGGAGGCAAATACGAACCTTTGAAATTTCAAACTTTGAAATTTCAAAAAATTCCAAAGATAAGCGGGGGAGACAGAACTGGGCACGTGTCCCAAAGGGCACACAACCCAAGGAGCGCAGCCCCCAACAGGAAGACACGTGTGGGGGGGGGCGCGGTCAAGCGCGAAGCCCAAGACTGGGGGGTGCGCCAAGCGCTGGGCCCGAGGCGCGCGCTGGGCCCGAGACGCGAGGGGGGGTGGGGGAGCCACCGGGAATCGGGGAGGCGTGGGCCACAGCGCAGGCGGCACCGAAGACGGAGCAGGAGGGGAAGCTCCAGGAAGGCTCGGAGAGGGGCGGACGCCCGGAAGGGGGTTGCGCCGCGACGAGGGATGCGACCGCGCCAGGGGGGGTGCACGCGGGGCCTCCAGGGAAGGCTCCACGGAGGAGGAAGAGAGGAGAGGGGGGCTCCACGGAGGGGGTGGGTCTCACCGGGAGGGGAGCCGATGCTGGGGAGGAGGGGGGCGCCGGTGGCATCCGGAGAGTAGAGGTCTCCGCCGGAACGAGCGACGCGAGGGCGAAGGGGAGATCGGTGGAAGGGGCACCGGGGGACGAGGGGAGGCACGGCGGCGGCGCGACGAAGAAGCCCACGGATGCACCGCCACGGACGGGGGGTGTGGGCGGAGCTCCGGGGGAGTCTCACGAGCCCGGAGGCGGCGCCCGAGTAGGGAGAGCTCCGGCAGGAGCAGGCCACCATCACGGCCCAAGACGGCTAGCCTCCTCGGAGGGAGGCGACGAGAATGCTATGGGCAGAGACTCGCTCCCAAAGCGAGTAGGACCGCCTCCACCTGGGGGTGGGCGGGGATCCAGACCCACCCTTCGTAGGCCGGGTGAAACCAGTAGGCGCCGTCCGGGGAGGAGGGAGGCGGAGAGAGAGCGGAGACGGAGGGGACTGCTGCCAAGACGGGGGGGATGCTCTCAGCCGTGGCGGAGGTGACCCCTGTTGAAGAGGAGGGAACCATGGCTGAGCGGTCGGCAGGAGGGGGAAGGTGGCCCGAGGGAGGCTCGGAGGAGCGGAACTCCGGGCGGACTTCCGCGCCCGAGGCGGGGGGAGACGGACCAGAGGCGGTGGGGAGTCCTTCAGCTGAAGCAGGGAGAGGGGCTGGAGGGGGGGGCTCCGAGGGAGGGGAGACGCCGAGGAGAGTGAAGAATGAGGCCCGGGGGGGCGGCTCAGGGCGGGGGAAACGCTGGGAGGAGCCGCGGCCGAGAGGGAAGGCGGCACAACCGGAGGGGCGGGGGCAGGCAGGCCAAGCGGACCGGGGACTGGCCGCGCAGCGCTCAAGACGCCAACGGAGGCTGGAGGGGCCGAGGAGGGAGGGAGCCGATGACGGCCGCAGCAGCCGAGCGCGGCGGCGCCTCCGACGCCGGGGGCGGCGACTGCGCCGAGGAAGGGACGGGAAGGGATTCGGTCCCCCGCACGATGGGCAAACGCAACTGCGCTGGGAGGGTGCCCGGAAGGGACCCGGCCGACTGAAGAAGGGGCCGTGGAAGAAAGGGGAAGCCCAACGGTGGGGGTGGCGGCCGGGGGCGGCCGGCCACCGACCGGGGCCGCGGTATATATATATATATATATATATATATATATATATATATATATTTTTTTTTTTTTTTTTTTTTTTAGGGGAAGCCCAGCGGTGGGGGTGGCGGCCGGGGGCGGCCGGCCACCGACCGGGGCCGAGGGGGCTGAACTCGGGGAGCGGGAGCTCACCCGCCTGAGGGATCCAAGCCCACATATCCTTATATATATATATATATATATATATATATATATATATATATATATATATATATATTTTATATATATATAATGGAATAATAGAATAATGTAGAATAAGTTTCATTTGAAAATATAGATATATATATATATATGTGTGTATTGTTCCATTATATATATATATATATATATATATATATATATATATATATATATATATATATATATATAATGTAGAATAAGTTTCATTTGAAAATATAGATATATATATATGTGTGTATTATTCCATTATATATATATATATATATATATATATATATTCTACATTATATATATATATATATATATATATATATATATATATATATATATATATATATATATATATATATATATATAATCTCGATAAAACCCAAATAATCCCCATAGCATTTGTTCCTATGTAGGGCTCATTTATGCAATTATGAATATATGTAGTATAACACTTATTTGACAGAATAATATAATCAATAATAAAAATAATACTACATAATAATAACCTCAACAAAAATGATAATAATAATAATAAAATCCAATATAGCAGTAATAGTGTATACATTCCATCATGTGCGGTCTATTAATCACTAAACATACTAGGACCTAACTATTATTGAATTATCAACTGATAATAATATTTATAATATTTAAATTCAAACACTTAGAAAATATTCATTTAAACCATTAAAACGAAATACAATACTCTCTTACCAAATTCCATCAACACGATTTTCATTGGACGTGCTGCATGCCCTGCATGGCTTGGCTCAGTTCGGGTCCAGTCCGGCTAACATGGTATAACCGGTTTCCCTAATCTCAATAATATAATTAATAAATAAATAAATAAAACTTCGGCAAGAATTAAGTCGCAACTTGGCCTGGTTTTCCTAGTTAGGACATCGCTATGGCTTGGCCTTCCCTATCAGGACTAATACATTAGCCAAAGCACGCCATTGCACTATCCGTGCCATGATTCCTAGTCATCGTGTACTCCAAAACTCCACTATGGCTAAAATCATCTACCGTAAAAATTAACTAAATAATTATTTATGGAAACTCCAAAAATCACCATTTAATTCAATAAATAAAATATAATTCAAAATTCCGGAAAGAGGGGTTACAATTTGGTACCATACTATGAAGCAACAACCAGGATAGCTTCTTCATTTAAAGGGTTCTTCATCGAACATGTACGTCGGGCATGCAATACAGAAGCTGATGCCTTAGCTAACCTAGCTGCAGTGTTGGCAGCTCCAGTTAAAAGGCAACAGATGGTTGTTATCTCTAATAGAGAACTATTCTGTGTTGAAAACAACCACAACATTGAATTCAGCAACCTAACTGAAGTCAATGTCCTTAGCGAGGATTAGAGAGTACCTTTCATTGATTTTGCAGTGCATAACATTTTGCCAGAATATCATAAAGAAGCTACAAGTATCCGTCGTCGATCACTTCGATTCTATTATAATCATACTACTAAGACACTATATCGAAGAACTTTTGATGGATTACTCTTGAGGTGTCTCGCTGGTGATGAAGCAAAACAGATATTACGTGAGGCTCGTGATGGTATTTGTGGAGCACATTAACCTGGTCCTAAACTACAGGATCGTATCCGACGTATGGGCTACTACTGGCCCTCTATGGTATCAGATGCTATTGATTATGTAAGAAAATATCGTGCATGCCAAATTCATGCAGATTTCATTCACCAACCGTCGGAATTTCTTCATACAACTGCAGCCTCATGGCCTTTTGAAGCTTGGGGCATGGATATAATTGGTCCCATCAATCCTCCTTCATCTAAAGGACATCGGTTCATCTTAGCTATAACCGATTATTTTTCCAAGTGGGCCGAAGCTATACCTTTGGCGGAAGTAAAAACTAGTAGCGCTATCAATTTTATCAAACATCATGTGATATACAGATTTAGTGTCCCTCGCCAAATCATCCATGATAATGGGCCACAATTTATCAGCCAGAAGTTTAATAGGTTCTGTGATGACAACAGAATCAATAATGTTGTCTCTACAGCCTATAATCCTGCGGCTAACGGGTTGGCTGAAGCATTCAACAAGACCATTATCAAACTCCTTAAAAAGTTTGTCTCTATTAACAAACGTAATTGGAGTGATAAACTCGGAGAATGTCTATGGGCATATCGCACTACCGTCCGTAACCCTACAGGTTGCACACCTTTTTCTCTGGTATATGGATGTGAAGCTGTGCTACCTTTGGAAATTCGAATTCCATCATTGAGAATTGCCATTGCTAATGAGCTTACTACAGAAAATAATGATCATCTTCGGCTTCAGGAATTGGTGGCGCTCGACGAGAAAAGGTTATTAGCTCAACAGCATATCGAACTTTATCAGGCCCAGATTTCAAAAGCTTTCAATTGCAAAGTCAGAGTGCGAACATTTCAAGAAGGCGAGTTGGTTCTTACAGTCAGACGTCCTATGACTATGACACATATGAGCAAAGGCAAGTTCGAGGCAAAATGAGAAGGACCGTATGTGATAAATAAAGTCTTCTCCAATGGAGCCTATCAATTAACAGATATGGATGGCAGAGTTGCTATGATACCCATCAATGGCAAATTTCTAAAAAATATTATGTATAAAGACAAAATATACTTTATTTTCAGAGACATGATGTAAATAAAAGTTTATTTTTTATTCAAAAGCATAATAGAATTACATAATATTACGGACATGGAGGAGGCCCTGATCCTTCATGATTAAATACAAAGTTCGCCAACCGTTCAAACATCTCGTTGTCTGAACGCACCAGGAACTCACAAACAGCCATCCTCAATGCCTCTTCTTCGACAGTTTTTCCAGGCTCTACTAACTTGGAGATCAAATCCTGTCCTGGTGCAGGAGGAACAGTTGAGCCTTCGTCCCTTTCTTTTTGAGAAGGCACTGAAGGCTCAGCAAGGGAAGTCTTGGTTTCTTCTTTAGTCTTCAGAGCAATCAAATCTTTAGAAGACATTTTTTCTTGCACAGGAAGAAAAGAGATTGACAATTTTTATAAAAGTTTTGTTCTATTTATAGGCAGAACAACTAAGTAATCAGCCTTGAGAACTGATGCGACTTTTAGAAAGAGGCACAACTGTTCGTTCATTTATAACGGTTCATTCATAACCGACTCTTCATCTTCCCTTCTTCGAAACCAACATGCTTGATTAATTCGCTTTCTTCTTCGAAAGTTTAAACGACCATTCATTCATTCAATATTTCTTCTTCGGAAATTGAAGTGAATGATCACTCATTCATTCATCATAGTGAGAGGTCATATCTTTTACAAACTTGAATTCCAAATATTCACGTCAAAACAACTTGCCACATTCATAATCCTCTCTGGATTCTGTTATCTATGACAGCATAGCAAAACCAAATTATAAAAAAAAGAATAATGAGACAATTATTTCTTTATTCCTTCTTTAAAAAGCATAGATACATCTTGATGAAAATCTATTACATCTTGGATTTTCATTCTAATGAAGGTCTATTTACATCTTTGGATCTTTCCATCGATAATGAAGGTCTATTACATCTTTGGATCTTCTTATTTGTTGGTGGCAATTCTTTGTCGTCTCGACCTGAAGCAACGTGCCAGACAATGGAATTAACTCTGCTCTTCTCTCTAAGAAAGACGAGAGAAGAACCCCAGAGTGCAGCAGCCTAAAGATGAGCTGCTGTCAATACAACTGGTGGAGAGAAGACAGCCCGCCAGGGGAACTAGGAACGAGATCACCCTTGTGATACAATTCCTAGTTCTGCGTCTTTACCATCCAACTCTCATGTGTATAGGCTCTTCCTACCATCCGAGGAAGACCTTTCTTAACATGAAGAGTCCTGAGCTGTCTGATTTGAGTGTTAAAACCACATGAGCTGTCTGATGTGAGTGTCAGAAGAATGCTCTCTACAACATCCAAATCACCAATGCCAGTTCTGAAGAAGCTCGCTAACCAAGTCCCTGCAAATATCAATGAAACAGGAGAAGTTAGCAGAATCTATCTGCAGCATGCGTCTACAAATAGGCGCACATCAGCATTGCGCCTACAAACAGGCGCACATCAGTACTGCGCCTACAAACAGGCGCATATCAGCACTAAGCACTGATCAAACAAGTGTATGTCAGCAATACATGCCTCTGACGGAGCTAAACACTGGACCACAGTGTGCGCCTATTCTCAGAAATAGTTAGCACATTTCAACAGTGTCTACACCATGCAGATCGATATTTGTCTCCAAAAGTGGTGCGAAAGAAGAATATTCATACCATTGATTCTTCGTCGAGACTTACCAATTTTTGAAGACACAGCATGCAGGCAAATAACATCAGGATGAAGTGGCGCAAGTGAAACCTTATGGGAAGACATTTGTTTTGAGAGAGTATGAATGATTCTTTCATTTTTGGATGTCCTTTTTAAAGAGGTTAAAGATGAGGTGGGTGCGTCGTTCTAGGATCCTATTTTAGAAAAGAACTAAAAATAGGCATCTAAAATCGTGAAACGACTGCCATGTGTTCCTCAGAAGAAACAGTAAAACGAAAAATTAGCTAAAAGAATATGTCCATGAGCACCATTCGAAATCACAGCCACACAAAATCAGAAATTTTAGGTTTCATTGCATAAAGACGGGTGGACCCCTACAATCAAGGACATAAAAATAAAAAGTTGTTCTGCCTAGAACATTATTTCTTGTCTTTGCCATCATCAGTCTGACGAAGGGTGGCGTCCAATTCTTGCATGGTGCGGATCCCCGAGAGACGCATCAGGTTAAGAAATCCCTCCGAATTGCCGTGCTCCTCAGAGGATGATCCGCCACTCGAACGATTGAAGACTGACGGGGTTAAACCGAAATAGTACAAAAAGTTCACTGCCCTCAAAGCTGGGTCAGCCTCCAACAAAAAAGTTATAGGCGCAACATCATGTCTCGCTTTAGGAGACTTGATTGTGGTGTCATCATTGGTCTCCATTTCTTTCTTCTTGGGGGCCAGTGAAGAACAGAAGTGAAGAACAAAGCACAAAGATCAACTACTACATATATATCAACAAATTGACTCTTCGTATTCCTCATGGGAAACTGAAAATAATCAATGAAACTCTAGAAGACGAAGAAAAGATTAAGTATTTTTGAGAAAGGTATTTAATCGTGATGACCGTGCATTGTCCGGTACAACTTGACTTAGTCAAAACTTTTCTAAATTCAAAGTATTCCAAAACTTTGCAATGTTTTTTAAGTTTTGAAAACTTTGAAGGGGGTCTTGTAGAGCCTAAAAAACAAGTTGCACACTGAATATACTGATCATTGATCAAATTGAGCCCCAAAAATTAGATTGCGCCACTGATATGAAGCTCAAAGAACAGACTGCGCCACTGATCAGGTTGTGCCTGATATCAGACTGTGCACAGTCTTTTTGTGCCAAAACCTACGTGGCATATGACACTTAATGGTCATCATTACCTGACAACACTGACAACTGACACAACAGTGAACGAGGAAAATCTCTTCGAACCCCGTGAATTGTGCCGCTCAAGGGAAGCTAGTAGACAGATGTCCTGTACGCTACGTGAGTTGCGCCCAGGCGCAATCTAAACAAAATCCTTAGTTGCGCCTGGGCACAACCTGAATGACTTTTGCTCGGAAGCTGCCACGTGTGTAGGCGCAGCCCAAATCAAGCGCAGTTTGACTTGTTGACTGAAACTCGCGCAACCTGATAAAGTTGAGACAACTTACATTCTAAAGCAGGATGACGTAGCGCACATGCCACTAATCTCTCAAGACGTGTCCACTATCCTGTACACGACCACGCGCATCTCAATCATATGATGCCACGGGTCTAAATACAGTTAGTACACGATTGACAATTGAATGAAAGTTGGCACAACGGGAGGTTAGCGCAACTCAATGTGGCATAATCTAGCTTCGCGCACCATCAGAATAACTGCTAAAATAGTTATTTCAAGAACTCTATAAATAGAGTTTCCAATAATTATCAGATACACACACAGAGATCAAGAACTCTTGCAAAATTGCTGCTGCATTCTCCAGAGGCTACAGTCTTCAAGTTCATATAGTCCAAGGGATAGAGTGATCGTCTTCTGATCAGATTTTTAAAGTTGTACTTCCACTAAATTTATTATACTTTGTACTCTTTTACAAGTTTGGAATAAACAAATTTTGTTTTTGCAAACAGTCACGACCCTTACCCGGTGTAAGGGCACGAGAAGTGGTTACGTCCAGCCCACGCCGCAGTGTCGGCGGTAGAATGCTGTCCTAAGTCACCCCATTTATCACAATCTAGAATATGCTTCGAAAGGAGAACAATATAATAAGTAAACTCAATCACAACTAAGATGGAAAAGAAGATAAGATAATCTCAACAGAGAGAGAGAGAGAGAGAGTCACAAATATAATAAGTCTCGGTGTGAACCACACCACAAATAATCTCAATACAATCACAATGTCTCATAACTAAGTAATGATATAAGTCCAATCTAAACTCATGGCAAGTCCTCAGCGACTACTGGATCCTGCTGAGGGTCCAGGTCACCTGTGTCAACTAGGCCTGCTCCATAGTAAGTGTCGCAGCAATCCTCATAATCTGTAACATTTCAACAGGTCCAGTCAGGACAGGAACGAATACATATATCTCACACAGATCATAACATGAAAGAAAATATAAAACAAGCTATATAATAATATACATGAACTGCTGATAAAGAATGTAAAAGAGAACATGATATATGGAAATAGATATACATGATATAATAAGAGGACTGAACTAACTACGTGGTGTAGAGTATAATCTGGTTATGTAAACTGGCTTAGGTTATACATGACTTAAATCTAGTTTGGAGTTATACATGATGTTGACACAAAGTCACAGTCAACCAAATATTGACAATATTGACTAAATAATATCTGTAATAATTCAATACGACACACGATGTCTGCATTAAGCTCAAGACAAAAGACAGCTCAGCTTCCGTGTCTCAGTTGATTCGAGTCTGTATTTTACACTTTCTTTGAGTCTAGACTAATGTAATCTGAGTCATGCTGAGCTCTTGAAACTTAGACTATAGCCTACCTAAAAATCCCAAAGCTCCACCAAACCAGAAATTCCCAAATGGTCCCCTTTGAACCACTCTGTGCTCTGGAGACAGAGTTCGGGCCGAACTCTGCCTCCACACAGAGTTCGGGCCGAACTCTGTCCCCTAGAAATCAGGAACTCTAATTTTAGGGTTAGCTGGTTGCTAGTTGTCCAACGGCCAAATATTTGAATTTTCCTACCCGAATTCTGGCCGAATTCTGCCTATAAAAATACTATAAATAGGGCATGAATTCTCTCATTCCAATCCATCCAATCTTCTCTTCTCTTCTCTTCTCTTCTCTCTTATAGCTGAAATAAGCCATACCCTTCCCATCTACTAGCCACAAGCCTCCTAAGTCTCGAGTGCTCAGCATCTCTCAGTTAGGATTCTTGTGCAAGAGTCGAAAAAGTCGCTTGGACAATTCCAAGCAAATCGCCACTGCGATCCTCTGTTAGAAGTTGACGTGCTCTTCTGAAGTAAAGGCACGGTTGTAAACTACTATTTCACAAATAGTGGATTTGAATCCTGAGCTAGAGTTCTCAGGCCTGGACTAGTCCTCCACGAGGGAAACCAGGTTAAAATTGCTGTGTTTGCGTATGCTCTTTTGATCTCCTTTTATTTTTCGCACTTTACTCTGATTATTTATTATTGGTGAAAGAGTTATTTTTAATTGGTCATTTTTCTATATATACTCTATTCACCCCCCTCTAGAGTTGCCAAACTGTTCTTCAATTGGTATCAGAGCTCTGTTCTCTTTATAAGGACTAACATCCTAAGAGCTGATCCATGGCAACCACACAATCCTTGATTTTCAATCATGGTGAAGGTCAGTCCACTCATAGGCCTCCCCTATTTGATGGAACTAACTATACATATTGGAAAACAAGGATGAGCTTCTATCTTAAGTCTCTAGACTTTGACCTGTGGACTGTCGTCACTGACGGTTACAAAAAGCCCGTCAGGATAGTTGTTGATGGTGATCTCATTGAGAAACCACACGACAAATATTCTGTCGAGGAGAAGAAACAGGCAAGTCTAGATGCTAGGACTATTAATGCTTTATTCTGTGCTATAGACAGGAATGAATTCAACAGGGTCTCCACATGCACCACTGCTCATGAAGTATGGAGACTTCTAGAAGTGACGCATGAGGGAACCACACAAGTCAAGGAATCTAAAATAAGCCGTCTCACTCAAGAATACGAAGCCTTCAAGATGAAGCCAAATGAGACGATCACTCAAATGTTTACAAGATTCCTCGACATCATCAATCCTCTATCCTCGCTTGGTAAGCAGTACTCAAACCACGAGAAGATTCGTAAGTTACTCAGAGGGTTGCCAAAGATTTGGAACCCTAAGGTGACGGCAATCATAGAAGGAAACGATCTCACATCAATGTCAATGAAGACCTTGATGGGTAAGCTCATGACTCACGAGCTTGACCTCAAGAACTTCGAAGAGCCTGCTCCGAAGACCAGGGAGATCGCACTCAAAGCTCATCGACGAAGGGCTGATCACGATGAGACCGAAGACGATAATTCGGATGATGAAGACCAAGCTCTCATGGTTCGCAACTTCAGAAAATTCCTTCGCTTCAATCGAAGGAAGAAGGATTCACAAGAAGATGATGAAGAAGAGCCAACCTGTTACGGTTGCAAGAAGACTGGACATGTCCGAAAAGACTGCCTATTCTTGAAGAAGAGCAACCGCTATGAGAAGCCATACAAAAAGAACTCATCAAAGAAATATGCCAACACAGGAATTTGGCATAAAAGTGAAGCGAGTGACTCCGAGGAAGAAAAAGGCTCTCCTCAAGATACAGCAAATGTGTGCCTAATGGCAACTTCCAACAAGGTATCTAACGAAACTCTAGATGACTTCTCTTTTGATGAACTTGGCGATGCTTTTACTGATTTACTCGATGATCACAAAAAGGTCATTGGTAAATACAAACATGCCAAGGACAAAATCAAAAGTCTGGAAGATGAGATACAAAGAATTTCTTTACTTCTTGATAATGTTAGAGACACGTCACCCACTGATGCCACTAATGAAGTATCCAAGCTTAAAATAAGCTTACATGATGCTAAAGCACGTATTGAGCAACAAGCTCAAGAAATCACTACTCTCAACACGTTGCTTGCTAAAGAAAAGAGTAGACACAAAATCTCCATGACTAAAATATATGGCTTGAATATTAAGGTTGATGAATTACAAGCTGCTTCTAAGAGATTAGAAACCAAATTGGGTAAACAGGTGCTTCAACCTCAAACCCAATCACATGGGCACAACACCACTCATGCTAGTCAACCACGTCATTCTCATGCAGCACATAACCATGCATTTATATACCCAAACTTTCACAAACCACGTGCACGTAAGAATAATTCTCACTCAGTACACAATCATCATGCACAAAGACACAATCCACATCACTCCACACATAGGAATCATCATGCCATGCCATATAGACAAGATCATCATGCAATGCCATACAGACAAGATCATCATATGCCATATAGACAAAATCATCATGCCATGCCATATAGACAATATCAGCATGTCACACATCATAGACAATACCATCATGATATGCCTCATAGACACCATCACCATGCCACTCATTCTATGCATAATCATCATCACCATGCTAACTCTTCACATCATGTCCATCCTCATCATGTTGCTTATAGATATTATTCTCATGCTCCTAGTATAAATAAGAATGCTATCTGTACTTACTGTGGATCACATGGACACATCTCACCACAGTGCAAAGTTAGAAGACTTGTAGATAAAAAGATATATGCTTGGTTTCCAAAGACTAACTTTTCAGGACCCTCAAGAACTCGGGTACCAAAGGTCACATCTACTCTTGATGTAGGTGGACCTTCCCTCTTCAACTGAAAGTAAGTGGATTCTCGATAGTGGATGCTCGCGACATATGACGGGAGACGTAAATCTTTTTGCATCACTATCGATGAAGAGAGAAGGATGTGTATCCTTCGGTAACAATCTCAAAGGGCACATAATAGGTAATGGTATCATTGGTCATCCTCCTTCTCCTGTAATAAAGGATGTCTGCCTAGTGACCGAGTTAAAGCATAACCTGCTCAGCATTAGTCATCTTGCTGATCATGGATATGATATTAACTTTGGATAAAATAGTTGCTACATCTATGATAGGTCAACAGGAGACATTGCTTTTGAAGGGAAAAAGAGAGGACAACTTATATATTTTTTATCTTTCTATAAATACTAACAATGCAGGTAGATGTCTATATGCCCACAAAGACGAACGACTACTTTGGCACCAGCGTCTTGGTCATGCCAACATGGATGCTATATCCAGGCTGTCTACCAAGAAGCTAGTGAGAGGATTGCCTGATATCACATTCAAAAAGGACACGGTATGTGCCGAATGTGAACTAAACAAGACAACTAAATCCTCATTTCATTCCATCAACTCTGTAAGTACTACTAGACCCTTGCAACTACTTCATATGGATTTATTTGGTCCTAGTAGAATAGCTAGCCTTGGTGGCAAACTTTATGCATTTATTATTATTGATGATTTTTTGAGATTTACTTGGGTTTTCTTTCTCGCTAATAAGAGCGATGCTATTTTTGTTTTCAAAGTTTTTGTAAAGAAAGTTCAAAACGAAAAAGGCTACATGATTACTCGAATCCGAAGTGATCATGGAGGCGAATTTGTAAATTATGATTTTGAAAATTTTTGTAATACAAATGGTTTTGATCATGAATTTTCTTGTCCTAGAACTCCTCAACAAAATGGTGTTGTGGAGCGGAAGAATAGAACTCTCGGCGATATGGCCAGAGTCATGTTGAATAAATTTTCACTTCCGAAATACTTTTGGGCAGAAGCTGTCAGTACAGCATGCCACATTTTGAATAGGGTGCTGATTCGTCCCATTACGAAGAAAACACCCTATGAGCTTTGGTTTGGGAGAACCCCCAATGTTTCTTATTTTAAAGTTTTTGGTTGTAGATGTTTTATCCTTAACACCAAAGACAACTTAGGCAAATTTGATGCCAAAGCTGACGATGGTATATTTCTTGGTTATGCCGCCAAAAGTAAGGGATATAGAGTTTTTAATAAACGCTCACTTATTGTGGAAGAGTCAACAAATGTGACTTTTGATGAAGATAACAGTGCAGTAAGTACTCTTGATGATGACGTTGAGCCATCAACTTCTACTCCAATGAATACTTCAACCGAAACTGATTCTCTGGAGGGTTTACCTAAGAAATTCTCTTTCAAACCTTCTCATCCAGAAAATTTAGTAATAGGAGAAGTTTCACGTGGAGTAACTACTAGATCATCACTAAGAGACTCCGTTGCTAGCACTGCCTTCATTTCACAAGTAGAGCCTAAAAACATTTCTGAAGCCTTTAATGATGAATTTTGGATTTCTGCTATGCAAGAAGAACTCAACCAATTCGAGAGAAGCCAAGTATGGGAACTCGTTCCTAAACCGGTTAATCACTCGATAATTGGTACTAAATGGGTTTTTAGAAACAAAGTAAATGAAGATGGTTCAGTCACACGTAACAAAGCTCGTCTAGTAGCTCAAGGATACAACCAAGAGGAAGGTATCGACTACGATGAGACGTATGCTCCTGTTGCTAGACTAGAATCCATTCGGATGCTTTGTGCTTTTGCTAATTTTTAAAACTTTAAATTATTTCAAATGGATGTGAAAAGTGCTTTCTTGAATGGTTTTATTAAGGAGGAAGTTTATGTGAAACAACCTCCTGGCTTTGAAAATCACAAATTTCCCGACCACGTGTTCAAGCTAAAGAAAGTGCTTTATGGCCTCAAACAAGCCCCCAGAGCTTGGTATGAAAGGCTAAGTAGCTTCTTACTTGAGAAAGGTTTTTCAAAAGGAAAAATTGATACTACACTATTTATAAAATCTTTTAAAGACACTATTCTGTTGATTCAAATCTATGTTGATGATATCATTTTTGGGTCTACTGATGAAACCCTCTGTCAAGAATTTGCCAAGTGTATGCAGACGGAATTTGAGATGAGCATGATGGGAGAGCTCAACTACTTTCTTGGCCTGCAAGTGAAACAAATGGCTAATGGAACTTTCATCTGTCAATCGAAGTATACCAAGGACATGCTGAAGAAGTTCGATCTTGACAACGTCAAACCAATCAGCACTCCAATGGCTACTTCAACCAAACTCGAACCAGATGAGAGCGGCAAACCTGTTGATCAACGTAAGTATCGAGGTATGATAGGCAGCTTACTTTATTTAACTGCTAGTCGTCCCGATATCATGTTTAGTGTTTGCCTATGTGCTAGATATCAAGCTAATCCTAAGGAATCACACATGACCGCGGTTAAGCGTATCTTTCGATACCTTAAGGGTACGGTTACAGTGGGCCTATGGTATTCCAAGTCCACATTATTTGACCTTATTGGTTACTCTGATGCTGACTTCGCTGGATGCAAGGTCGACCGTAAAAGTACGAGCGGCACGTGTCATTTATTAGGAAAGGCTTTAGTCTCCTGGTTTAGCAAGAAGCAGAACTCTGTCGCACTATCCACAACAGAAGCTGAATACATAGCAGCTGGGCGTTGTTGTGCACAAATTCTGTGGATGAAGCAAACCCTTGAAGACTATAAGTTATCTTTCATGCATATTCCTATATTCTGTGACAACACTAGTGCCATTAATTTGACTAAGAACCCTGTCTGCCACTCACGCACTAAACACATTGAGATTAGACACCACTTCTTGCGTGATCATCAGCAAAACGGCACGATTAACTTAGAATTTATTGACACTGATCATCAGCTAGCAGATTTCTTTACTAAGCCACTATCCGAAGAGCGCTTCAATTTCCTTTGTCGTGAACTCGGAATTTTGGATGAAGCAGTTATAAGTTGAGACTCACCTGCGTAAATATCGAGTATATTTTGATTCTTTTACGACGAATTTGGTATGGGTACAAGCCGAAAGGGTCCTTCTGATAACAAGGCGTAAAAGCCTAAGCGACACGGTGCACTAGTCCTCAGGACTACCGCTAGCTGGGATCCGGCCCCTGCAGCTAACCCATGGCAAATTCGAAATATTGAATTACAATATATTTCCTTGTTTATTATATGGTTTGTTTCGATTTAATATTGCCTAATTGATTTTTCTAAAGTTCATTCTGACTTTTGTGTACCTCTCTATGTACTTCAATGAATTCATCAAACTTTCATCCTCTCTATTTTTTTCTTCAACACTTAACCATTTTTTTTCATCTTTTCAGCCTGTTTTCAGTTCTGGACCACTAATCCAAAACTCGGGCCGAACTCTGCCCCTAACAGAGTTCGGGCCGAGTTCGGTCCCTATTGGTCCAGCGTCGGGATCAGCCTCTGCCGTTGGATCAGTTTAGATCATACGGTCAGAATTTCTTCCGACCAACAAAAACCCTCTCTTATATTTTGGGTTTTCATCTCTCTCCTTCACTATTTCCTTCTTCTTTACCTCTCCAACCTTCTTCCTACAAACCCTAACCCTAGTTTTTGATCTAGAAGTGCTCTATTGCTCCTCAAAATCAAGGAAAAGGGGTTTCTCATCATTCTCTTCCACTGTTTGTTGTTGATTTCAGGTATATCCCCTTCTTTCTCTCTATTTCAAGTTCTCTATTTTCTTGCAAATGGCTCCTCGCTTGCCCAATCGTGGAAAAAGGACTCGAACTGAGGGAGCTTCCTCTTCGAATCCTCCTCCTCCAATTGAGCAAGTAGTTGAACAACAACCCATTCATCCGTTGTTCAACCCGCCTTGTCCCCATAATCCGAATACATATGACGAACGATTATTTGTGTCGCTCGACGCGTCTAATGCGTGGTTTAGCGACTTTCGGACTCGTCCGGTGTTCAGGGGACATCCGATAAATTTTATAATCTTTTCTCAATATGAATCATTGTTTCGTGATCTATTTTTGGATGAGTTAGTTGCCTCAAACTTTGTCATTTACCGTAGCAGCCATCCAAATGTTTTATTGCAATTTAACTTTCGATGCAACCCACATCTATTCCCGGGTTGCCGGTATTGACATTGCTTTCAATGATTCTGAGTTGGAGGATTTTCTTGATCTTCTTAATCTCGATGCTTGGGATAAACTTATGGAAGCTCGTCAATTTCAATTTGTTGGCGATACTTCTCTTGAAGGTTTCAAGGAGGAATTATGTGCTCCTAACATAAGTCCTCGCAAACTTATGGCCAAGCACCTCAACCCATATTTCTATGAACTTTATCGAATCATTTTTAACACTATCTTGCCAAAAGCTGGCTCCACTGATGAAGTTACCTACTTTGAGATATCTGCTTTGTATCACCTTCATTATCGTATCCCCTTCAATCTTCCTAGGACAATGATGGACTGGATGATAAATTGTAGGAAGAAACCAAGGGCATTGGTTTATCCTTTATATCTTCCTATGGTTTTTCGTGCGTTCATTATTCCTATTCATGACTGTCAGTTCTTGCCTGCTCCTGCTTTCCTGTCCAAGGCACGACGTACTCAGGCAGTCGTCGCCTCTCCTGAGGCTTCTGAGCATTCTGATGATGAGGAGCCTGACGCCCCTCCACTCGGTCAGGATGCACCACTTCCACCTGCCACTCTTGAGTCTATTCAGACTATGCTCAGGGAGCGTTTTGACCTTGAGGACGAGCGCTGGACCCAGCTGGATTATCGTACTACTCTACAGATGAGTGCCCTCGGCAACTCCCTGCATGATATACGGTACTCCATGTCTCATCATCTGCACATTCCCATGGAGCGGGATCCTGAGCGCGCGGGCCATCGCATTGATGATCCATGGGTCATGCATTACATGGATCCGGATGCTGCATTTCTGGACCCCCGTCGCTCCTTCCTGGTCCTTCAGACCCTCCAGGACCTTCTCGTGCTCCGTGATGGAGATTGGCTAGATCTGCTGCTGCTACTGATGATGATCTTAGTTGATGCTTTTTGATTTAGTTATTTAGTTTATTATGGATTTATGTACTTGGTTTTATGTACTCAAACTCTGGTTGTGTGTTTGACACTTGGTTTTGTGGATGACATTTTATGCTCATTATCATAGTTTTACTTTATGCTAGTGACTCATTTTGTTTAGTCATACACTGTTTCTTCTCTGCTTGGTGTGGTTGCATCACTCTTCATTGTCTATACTGCAGTTTATATGATCTTTCATTCATATGCAGTCTATATTGCTAACTGCCAAAAGGGGAAGAACTATGTATATTCTGGCTAGATATATTTAGTA
>JANAVB010038419.1:60000-80709 GCA_029216955.1 Iris pallida
TCCCCGAGTTCTTACATGGCAGCCCTCTTGGGACTAGTAGTGCCCGACAGGCCGGCTGGTTCCCATAGATATTGTAAACCTGCCACACGGGTAGGGAGCGGTATCTGCTTATTATTATTGTATATTGTATATTGATGACGGGCGTCCCGCTGGGACTCGTCTAATTCATGATTGGCGCAATTGATTGACTGGATAGACTAGCCTTGCTCGTACATAGTAAGAACTGAGGAATCCCTAATTGCATAATTCCAGGATAACTTGGGACTCACAATAGCAAGCCATAGGAGTTGATTGGCCGTTCAAGATGATTTGTTTGTGTACTGTACCTACTCTGTTGCCTAACTGAGATGATCAGAATGTCAGGACATGACGGGCCGACTTCTGTCCATGTTTGGTTGGGAGGTTGGTTCGAAGTGTCGTGATGTTATGTGAATCCTAGTGGAAAGCAGAGATCTATTATTATATTCTCTTACTTACTGGTTTAATCCTTCATATCGTGCTTCCTTGTGGTACTTGCTATTAGAGGTCTAACCTCTCTGGTTTTGCATGGCCAGATTTAGAGCCGGTTCCCGAGGACTCAGCTTACTTCCACCTCCAAGATGGTCAATACTAGGGGAATGATCGCAGGAGGAATCGAGTGGGTTCCTTACTTCACCGCTCGTTTTGTTATTTACTTTATACTCAGCCGTTTGGCACCGACATGTTAGTCGGATAGTCTTGCACTTGCTTTTACATAATTATAATTAAGTCAGACTGCAGCTGATAACAATTGTGTATATGTTACTATATCATCTGGCTATGTTTTGTAAAGCCAGATCTCAAGAACATCTTGACTAAGCGTTTGGGACGCCTTACTGCTTTATCTTACATGTTCTCTATTTTTGCTTCTTGTTTGAATGATTGAGACAATAGATGTGAAGTGACCATAGAAAGACTTTTATGTAGTATGCACCCCCTCGTCTGGTTAGACAGTATTGATCATATTATACGGTATTCTTCTACCCGTAATACGTAGCTGGCTGAGTCATTCCCCCGCTCTCCAGTATTCTGGTTCTGGGACGTGACAAGGTTTTAGTGGTGGCCCATGCAGGTCTAATTTCAGACTTGTAGGATGTTTTGATTTATAGGATGTCTCAATCACACGTGTTCCCCCCTTGATCTCATGATTCGTTATTCTCAACCCTTGCTTGACATTCCGGTATCCTTTGACTTCATTGATCCTTCATGTCCGGTTGTTTGATTGTTCTCTTGTCCCTTTTCTTAGGGGCACTTCGTCAGCATCGGTCAGAGCTGGACAACAACAGGGGCAACATGGGCAACATGACCAGGTTGGTCAGCAACAAGGGCCAGTCTCACCTCAGGAGACTATCCAAGAAGAAGTGATAGTAGAACCAGCAGCTGAACCGCAGCATCCAGAAGTTCCAACACCACCCATAGTTCTACCTACCCCTGTGGAAGTGGACACACCAGCCCTTCTGGAAATCATGAGAGGAATGATGGCTACTCAGCAACATCAGATGTTGGCCCAGCAGCGCATGCACACTCAGCTACAAGAGCAGAATGTGTTGCTCAACCAAGGATTGCAGACGGCTTTGGAAAGAGGAATGAGAACTGATTCAGGAGCATCAGCCAGGTTTTGCAAGTACAAACCCTGCCGTTTCGAGGGCACGGAGGATGCCATCTCAGCAGATGCGTGGCTTAAGGATATTGAGGCTATTCTGACAGCAGCTAAGGTACCGGCAGAAGAACGTGTGGATCTAGTGAAGTTGTTACTTCAGGATCTTGCACGTGATTGGTGGGAATCAGAGGAAGTGGGCATCAGACGTCCTGTGGCTTGGGACAATTTTACTGCAAGATTCAAGACCAAGTACTATGGAGTTGTGGCACGGTTTGAGCTACAACAGAAGTTTATCAGCCTCAGGCAGGCCAGCAAGACTGTAGATGCTTATGCAGCGGAGTTCTGCAGATTGAGTAGATTCACCCCAGAGATGGTAGCAACAGAGAGCCAGAGGGCCATGAGGTTTCAGCAAGGGTTTCATCTTGAACTCTTGCAATTGATAGAGGGGCACAATTACCAAACTTTTGATAAAGTATTGACGGCAACTCGAAGGCATGAGATCACCATTCAGAGGCTTGCGGCGAGGACTGGGGGTCAGAAGAGATCCCACAGTCAGATTGAAGGAGGAGGGGGAGCAGCGCCCCGAACAACAGCACCATCCACTGGCATTCGTATCCACGATGTGGCGATACGAGGACCAGCACCACCGAGGCAGCAACAACAGCAACAGAGGAAGAACCAGCAACCCCCGGCGGGCTGCACTTATTGTGGAAAGATGGGGCACACTAGAGATGTGTGTCGGACATTGAATGGACTGTGTCTGATATGTGGAAATCCAGACCATCGGGTTACCACATGTCCCATGAATTTGAGGTCAGGAGGACCAGGGCAATAGTTTCCTGCTCTGCCAGCACCAGGGACAGGCCAGTATCGAGGACCAGAGATGGCAGTAAGGCCGTTGGCACAGCGTCCGTTAATGCCGTAAGCTCAGATGTTTCGGCTGCAGGGGCCGCCGATGCAGCAACACCAGCATAGACCACCCCAGCATCATCAAGTAAGGGGCCAGCAGCAACATCAGGCTAGGCCGCAGCGTGGGAACCAGCAAGGAGGTCGAGGGCAAGCATTCACTCTGTCCTTGGAGGAGGCATTGGCATCGGGAGATGTTGTGGCAGGTAACGTTCTCGTCGCCTCATATCCCGCAGTAGCATTGTTTGATTCGGGAGCATCCCATTCATTTATATCTGCACAATTTGCGACACGACTAGGAATGGAGTTCGAGGCATTGCCAGGGAGGTTGAATATACTCACTGGTAATGGGCTCGTAGGAGTTAGTAGAGTTATTTTAGCATGTAGCATTGTAGTTTGCGGGCATTCCTTACCCGCCCGGTTGATAGAATTTCCTGTTGGAAATTTTGACGTTATCTTAGGCATGGACTGGCTGAAAGACAGTCATGCGACAATAGATTGTCGTAGAGGGAGTGTATCTTTTGATATTCCAGGCATGAAAAGATTCACCTTAGTCAGATCAGGGGCAAATCAGCAAGAGCAGGGAGTAATAACGACAATGGAAGAAGTTCAGATTCCGAAGGTAGTTGAAGAGTTTCTAGACGTATTTCTTGAAGAACTTCCAGGTCTACCACCAGTTAGAGATATTGAGTTCAGTATAGAATTGGCACCAGGAACTAAATCGATATCAGATCGAGTTTACAGAATGGCGGAT
This sequence comes from Iris pallida, assembly GCA_029216955.1. NCBI lineage: Eukaryota > Viridiplantae > Streptophyta > Magnoliopsida > Asparagales > Iridaceae > Iris > Iris pallida. The sequence continues at coordinate 63,279 of JANAVB010038419.1, forward strand.
TCAGAGTAGGCCAAGGTATATCAGCACATAGAGGAACTGAAGGAGAAGAAGTTCATCCAAGCTAGCGTGTCACCATGGGCAGCACCAGTGGTACTTGTGGGAAAGAAGGATGGGTCATCTAGATTGTGCATTGACTACAGGAAGCTTAACGCAGCAACAGTGAAGAACAAGTACCCATTACCCAGGATCGACGACTTATTTGATCAGTTGAGCAAAGCTAGAGTTTTCTCCAAGATAGATCTTCGTTCAGGGTACCATCAGGTGAGGGTTCGGAAGGAAGATATTCCCAAGACAGCATTCAGGTCGAAGTATGGGCATTATGAATTTTTAGTAATGCCGTTTGGTTTGACCAATGCTCCAGCAATATTCATGGATTTGATGAATCGTATCTTTATGCCATACTTAGACCAGTTTGTCGTTGTGTTTCTTGACGACATTCTCGTATACTCTGCTAGTAAAGAGGAGCATGAAGACCACCTCAGGAAAGTGTTGCAGGTTCTGAGAGAGAACCAGTTGTATGCCAAGCTTAGCAAGTGTGAGTTTTGGTCGGATCATATTTTATTTTTGGGTCACATCATATCAGGAGCTGGAGTAGCAGTAGATCCCAAGAAGATAGAAGCAGTAGAAAGTTGGCCAGTGCCCAAGACCGTAGCAGATGTGCGGAGTTTCTTGGGATTGGCCGGATATTACAGAAGGTTTGTGTCAGACTTTGCAAGGCTTTCAGCACCCATGACCCGTTTGACCCGGAAGGATGTACCATTCGTTTGGTCGACAGAATGTCAGACATCATTTGAGACTTTGAAGCAGAAGTTGATATCAGCACCTATTCTTACATTGCCAGTTGGACCCGGAGGTTTTACAGTATATTGTAATGCGTCAGGTAAAGGACTTGGATGTGTCCTTATGCAACATGGGAAGGTGATAGCATATGCATCTAGGCAGCTTCGGGACCACGAGAAGAATTACCCAACTCATGATTTGGAATTAGCGGCAGTAGTGTTTGCTCTGAAGCTATGGAGGCATTACTTATATGGTGACCGAGTGAACATGTACACAGACCATAAAAGTCTGAAGTACATCTTTACTCAGAAGGAACTAAACATGAGACAGAGAAGATGGCTGGAGTTAATCAAGGATTATGACGTAGAGCTTCAGTATCACCCAGGCAAGGCTAATATAGTAGCAGACGCTCTTAGCAGGAGAGGCGGCGCATTTATGTTGACAACACAGAGGCATATCTTAGAAGACCTTCAGGAGATGGGCATCAAAGTTATACTTCCTAGTGATATAGGAGTTCTAACAAGTCTGCAAGTTCAATCCGACTTGGTAGACAGAATCAAGGTAGCTCAGGCACAAGACCCAAGGATTCAGAAGCTTAGGGCAGAATGTGAGTCAGGACTCAGGAAGGAGATGAGAATTCATGAAGATGGTACACTTAGGTTTGGATCACGTCTATGTGTGCCTAGTGGAGATATTAGACAGGAGGTTATGGCAGAAGCTCACAGTTCTCAGTATTCTATTCATCCTGGAGGGACCTGGAGGGACCAAGATGTACCAAGATATCAAGCAGCATTTCTGGTGGAACGGGATGAAGAGGGAGATAGCTAGATTTGTTTCCCGTTGCTTGGTATGTCAGCAGGTGAAGGCAGAACAGCAGAGGCCAGCTGGGTTATTACAACTGCTTCCTATTCCGGAATGGAAATGGGAGCATATTACAATGGACTTTGTGACCGGTTTACCGAGATCACCAAGTGGTAAGGACGCTATTTGGGTAATAGTGGACCGACTTACGAAGGTAGCACACTTTCTTCCTTTCAGAGTAGGGCAATCTACAGAAAAATTGGCAGAGTTATATATGCAACATGATAGTCAGGCAGCATAGAGTCCCTGTCAGTATTGTGTCGGATCGAGATACCCACTTTACATCACATTTTTGGAAGAGCTTACATCATAGTCTGGGTACCAAGTTAAGATTTAGCACGGCTTACCATCCGCAGACGGATGGACAATCAGAAAGAACGATTCAGACTTTAGAAGACATGTTGCGAGCTTGCACTCTAGATTTTGGAGGATCATGGGAGAGTCACCTGCACTTAGTCGAGTTCTCATACAACAACAATTATCAAGCCAGTATCAAGATGGCGCCATTCGAAGCACTATATGGTAAGAAGTGCAGGTCGCCGCTTGCATGGGATGATATCGGGGAGAGGAAGATGTTAGGCCCGGAAATGATTGTTCAGACGGTTGAAGTGGTTAAGGGAATTAGAGAGCGACTTCGAGTTGCGCAGGACCGGCATCGTCATTGGGCGGACCAGCATCGTAGGCCGTTAGAGTTCTCTGTTGGGGACCACGTATTCTTGCGGATCTCACCAACTCGTGGGGTCATTAGATTTGGCGTTCGCGGGAAATTGAGTCCGCGGTACGTGGGCCCATTTGTTATCCTTGATCGGATAGGCGGTGTTGCTTATTGTTTATCCCTCCCACATTCGTTACGAGAGGTACATGACGTGTTTCATGTATCTCAATTACGTAGGTATGTATCGGACCTAAGTCATATCCTCGATCATTCTGAGCTGGTTGTTGGTACCAGCCTGTCTTACGAGGAACAGCATGTGTCCATTTTGGACCGAAGAGAGAAGATACTCAAGAACCGAACAATTAGTCTTGTCCGTGTTGCTTGGGGTCATCACTCCTTGGGAGAGTCAACGTGGGAACGTGAGGATGATATCCGATCACGGTATCCACACCTGTTTGACTCACAAGGTATATCTTTTTCTGTATACCTTGATTGTCCTGATTCTTCATGCTTATCACCTTATGGGTAGAGCTACTTGATATCATGGATTGATAAATTTAAATATGTAGTACTTGCTTTTGATATGGTAAAATGATTGCTTGCTCACTAGAATTGCTTGTACTTGGATTAGTTTAGCTCTGATATTTCTATCCTGCTTGGATTTGAAATTCCGAGGACAGAATTTTTCTAAGGTGGATAGAGATGTCACTCCCCGTTCCCAGAATGCATAATTTTATACATGTACAACTCATATATATTTATTTAATATTTATCATGTATTATCCTGTATTTAAATTTCTTCAATTTTATGTTAATTAATTATCTGCATTTATTCCTGCAATTTTATTCCTGTATTTTATTTCTGTATTTTATTTCATGCTTTTAACTTCTCTGCTTTAGTCTTATTGTGGTTCGGCCGTGGCTGGTTATTTTTGGGTTCATGGCGGTTCACATGGACCGAAACCCACAAACCCCTACCTACCACCACCCTTCCTATTTAAGGCCCCATCCCCTTCTCTCTCCTCATAACTCTTCTTCACCATTACTTCTTCTTCTTCTTCCCCATCACTCTCTCCACCAACCAATAGCAGGCAAGTACATCTTGCTTCTTGCTTCCTCTTGGAGAACCATTTTTATGGTTCATTTGTCTTCCTCTCATGATCCTGAGAGAGTTTAGTACTTAGCATTTTTGATTTCTTTGGTTTGTTTCTTCTAGATCTAAGTTGTTGTATTCTCGGTTGTTCATGGGTTTTGATCTCCCAACCTGGCGTGTATTCTCGGTTGTCCATGGGTTCTGAACCATGGGAACTTCATTTCTGGCTTGGAACGAAGGTTCAGTCACGCACACGTCTTTACGTGTTTGCGTGAATTTTTAGTCACGCACACGTCTTTACGTGTCTGCGTGAATTTTTAGTCACGCACACGTCTTTACGTGTCTGCGTGAATTTTTAGTCACGCACACGTTCTTGCGTGTCAGCGTGACATTTTAGTTACGCACACGTCTTTGCGTGCGTGCGTGGATTTTTATCATTTTCCACGCTCGCTTTCCACGCTCACTTTTCACGCTCACGTTATGAGTGCGTGAATTTCTTGTCCCGCTCACGCTGTGCGTACGTGAATTCCTTATCACGCTTTTCACGCTCACGCTGTGCGTGCGTGAATTACCCTTCACGCTCACGTTGTGCGTGCCAACGTGAACCACTTTTCACGCTCACGCTGTTTATACGCTCACTCCTATCTACTTAACTTGGCGTACCTTTTTATGCGTACGATTCCTGCGTGACTTATTGGCCTTAGCATAGACTTGTTGGCGTGACTTGTTGGCCTTAGCCTAGACTTGATGGCGTGACTTCCTGACCTGGGTGTTTCTATTTGTTCTCTAATTTATTCATTTAATGGTAGCATGATAGTTTTCCTATTATATCCTTACGCCTTTTTATGAACTCGATAATCTTAGCATGTTAATATTTTTGATACATATGGTTGTGTAAAACGTGCCCTGTGTCTTGATTGGTTTATGGATACCCAGTAAGACTGGAACTTGACCTTGAGAGTTATAGACTCGACCTATTTAATGCTAATTGACCTTCATGTCTTGTCACCATTGATGACGATGGTTATCTTGACTAAAATTGATCATGTGTTTCTAGTTGGAACTAAGAGACTGGCTAGTCGTCTTATTGAATTGAATGAATGAGACACGTTCATGTAATGAACAATTGTAATCGACTGGCTGATCCCGAATATTGACATACAGGCACATGCAGGCTTCAAACTATTTATTTATTTATTTATTTATTTTACAAAAGAAGCATGCATACTTTATGGTCAAGGCATGATTATTCCGTGGTTAGTTTGGATTGTTGCATTACGCTATGTAAGACTTGCAACCTAACCGCACTGGTATCGTTGTAGAGTTGCGCATATCGTACCCCGTACGAAAGTACTCATTTGAATGACCATGATCCACGACATGGGATTTCACTCAACGTAGGGACTATTAAGATAAATAAAATAATGATTACATGGAGAGAATGGATCCCCGAGTTCTTACATGGCAGCCCTCTTGGGACTAGTAGTGCCCGACAGGCCGGCTGGTTCCCACAGATACTGTAAACCTGCCACACGGGTAGGGAGCGGTATCTGCTTATTATTATTGTATATTGTATATTGATGACGGGCGTCCCGCTGGGACTCGTCTAATTCATGATTGGCGCAATTGATTGACTGGATAGACTAGCCTTGCTCGCACATAGTAAGAACTGAGGAATCCCTAATTGCATAATTCCAGGATAACTTGGGACTCACAATAGCAAGCCGTAGGAGTTGATTGGCCGTTCAAGATGATTTGTTTGTGTACTGTACCTACTCTGTTGCCTAACTGAGATGATCAGAATGTCAGGACATGACGGGCCAACTTCTGTCCTTGTTTGGTTGGGAGGTTGGTTCGAAGTGTCGTGATGTTATGTGAATCCTAGTGGAAAGCAGAGATCTATTATTATATTCTCTTACTTACTGGTTTAATCCTTCATATCGTGCTTCCTTGTGGTACTTGCTATTAGAGGTCTAACCTCTCTGGTTTTGCATGGCCAGATTTAGAGCCGGTTCCCGAGGACTCAGCTTACTTCCACCTCCAAGATGGTCAATACTAGGGGAATGATCGCAGGAGGACTCGAGTGGGTTCCTTACTTCACCGCTCGTTTTGCTATTTACTTTATACTCAGCCGTTTGGCACCGACATGTTAGTCGGATAGTCTTGCACTTACTTTTACATAATTATAATTAAGTCAGACTGCAGCTGATAACAATTGTGTATATGTTACTATATCATCTGGCTATGTTTTGTAAAGCCAGATCTCAAGAACATCTTGACTAAGCGTTTGGGACGCCTTACAGCTTTATCTTACATGTTATCCAATAATATGCATATATCGAAACCCGAAAACCAACTTAATGCCCAAAATGCAATATACACAATTAGAATTTACGAAACTTGGAAAACACGATGGTATCCATGTGTGTGACGTGTTCGGGTACTCACGGGGTCGAACCCGTATTCGTATCGTATCCACAGAGTGCGTATCGAAAAACCCAATACTCGTGTCAAATGAATCGGTGCGAGTTCGATTTCTCGCTCGATTTCAAACCGATTGTCGTGAAACTTCGCATATACTTAGGCTAACACGTCCCCGACCTACTGGCCGAGTTAGCGTACGGCCAAGTGTCGTGTCTGACGTGCACGAAGCTCGTGTCCACGTGCGGCCTGTGCGTGTAGTGCCCCATCCCTACATCGTGTCCCGTACTCCGTCCAACGGGTGCGCGAGAAAGGAACACTGTCGCTATCAATTCGGTCGGGACCAATATGTCGGGATCGATCGAGTCGATCGAACGGGAACGGTTGAATTAAGATCCATTCCCCGTTATAGAATGGCTTCTTCGGAACCAAGTCCCATATTCAGCGGATTGCGCCTCAAGGATTGACTCTGCGACTGAGTCGGGAGAGACCTCCCGTTGCTCTACTTTTCACGCCGCTTGCGTTGGTTTTGGCTTTGTTTTTTGAATGCGTTTTCGTGAATGTTTTTGATAGTTTCATGGCTTGCATTTCGAACTCGCATTTCCTATCGAACTTCTTGAATAATACAGTGTTCTAATCGGTTGCTTGTGCGATTTCAGGTAATCGCGTAAGCGACGTCTAGCGCGACCAACAAGTTCTCTCGCCTAAAGTAAACTCAAGGTGAGTGGCTGACCCTTCTCTTCTCGACCCCCTTCTTAGGTAAATTGACAGTGTTGTTGCGAATGAAAGAATGAATGCAAAGGCACGGGCACGGTAAAATGATCAAGTTTTCAAAGTGAACGTAGTCAATACCTTAAGAACTAAATAATGTCTTAACTCGGTCATTGGACAACTTGTCGACAAGGAGAGAGTTTCCTCGAACAACAACGCGGGGCGACAGGACCGACTCGGCCTAGGAGGAAACATGGTATAGCTGTGCTGGATGATAGCACGGGTTAAGCGGGAACTTGCAGCAGGGCTCGCTACTTGCGCTGCAAGGGCCCCGGCTAACAAAGCTATAGTCCAGTATGGCTTATGATGTCAGTGACCAAACACACGTAATGTTGCACTTGGAATGTAAATGATAACAATTGACAGGAAAGAACATGGTAAGTTTCATAAGGCACGGCGCGGTCCGCCGTGGGGTAAGTTCCAACATAATTTACATTATGCTTGTCATTGCTCGCTTGAGATCCATTAGGATGGTTAGAAACATTCATGAACTAACTCATATAAACTCTTCAACCAAATAAGAGCTTGGAACTTAATTTGCCACGCACCAGTACAAAGTGTAATGTACTGATCCTCGCTCTCCACGCAGGTACCCCGAACTACGAAGGGCGTGCCACATAAAGCTCAAGTCGACGTGAACACTTTTGAAGCCTCGTCCGCGTGTGAAGGCTTTTGTTCTGAAATCCTTTTGAAGACTCCGTAATTAGTACAAAGAAGAATAGATGGCGACTCGGCTTCCCTCGATCGCAGGTGGAAAGTGTAACTATTTTGCTTGTAAAAAGGGATGTAATGTATGGAACGACTATCTCATCAGCGTTCATTTTTTAAGTCGAGTCATGTTGTAGCCCGCGCGACAATGATTTTAATGGAGTCAATGTAAATGAAATGTTAATATCATTGAAAAGTCTACTTCTATTTCAAATGTGTCAATCAATTTCTCTGCGTACTCTAACTTGATGTTGTGTTTCGGATGACCTCATGACTACGCCTTGTGCGATCGCAACTTAGGTTCGCACGGCATCATGCCCGGGGGACGACTATCGATTCTACGGAATCGGGGCGTGACATAATGGTATCAGAGCACGGCTTTACATCCTTTGGCCTTGCGTCTAGAGTTTCAGACCTTTGACCTCGCTTCGATGAGATAAGTTGTTCCATACAATGAGTATGTAATAATTTGTGACTGATGTGTTGCCTTCGTATCGCAGAAGTGCCGGAAACCACGACCGGGCGAGAGCAGAGCACTTCTAGCGGCTCTAGTAGTTCGCGTCGTTCGCAGGCTGGAACTTCTAACGATACCATCGAAAGGATGCTCCGCATGATGGAGGCACAGCAGAACCAGTCCGAGAACTGACATCAACAGACAGAGGAACGACATGCCCAGTTCGAAGCTCGCTTCGACGCACATGCTAAACTTCAACAAAAGCAGCTGGATACCCTGCAGCAGATCGTCCAGATAATGGCGGCCAACGGAAATTCTGCGACTGCGCCTACCGTCACCGTACCTACTGCCACCGTGCCGACGATCCAACCCATTGAAGTCGACACGGAGGAGCCCGAGCGTCAACCAGCAACACCAAAAAAGTACAACTTTGAAGTATCAGAATTCAAGAAGGTGTGCCGCACTTCCTTCAGCGGTACCGAAGGCCCTTCCATGGCAATCGACTGGTTGGAAGAGCTGGAAGATCACTTCGAGCTCCTCGGCATTGAAGAATCAAAGCAAGTCTGCGCACAACTTCAGCTACGGTTGAACGCGCACGACTGGTGGGCCGTGCATAAGCAATCGATCCGACGCGACAATAACTCAGCGCCGATCTCTTGGGCCACGTTCTGCATAGCTTTTGAAGTCGAGTACCTTCCGTCAGCTGTTTGTCAAGCGAAGGAGAATGAATTCATGCAGTTGAGGCAGGGGAACCGGACAGTAGAACAGTACGCCGTAGAATTCAACAAGTTGTCTAAATTTTCTAGTGAGTTTCTGCCTACAGAGGAGTGTCGTGTGCGACGGTTCGAAGTGGGTCTACGACGCTCTATCGATGCGCATGTCGGGGTCCCGGAGTACAAGACTGTGGGCAAGGCTCTAAATCACGCTCTTCGCCTTGAGAGAGAATACCCTTCCGGTGCTGCCGACGTTGTGCACCACTCCAATCACAAACGTCCTAGCTATACGGGAGGCAACAACTACACATCCAAGCGTCCAAACTATGGCGGCAACAAGGGGCGAACCCCACCATTTCCTTGTGCCAAATGTAAAAACTTCGGTCACCATGCCAACGACTGTCACGTTCTCGACGGAGGATGCTTCAACTGCGGAGCAAGGAACCACCAAGCACGAGATTGCCCCCGGAAATGGAATCGTAACACCCCGCCATAACAACACCGTCAAAAGAATCGAGGACAGGTGCCCCGACCTCCTCCGCCCACTCAACTCGCACCGCAAAATGGCCAAGACCGTCGCCCCAACACTCAGGGCCGCGTCTATGCCATGACTCAAGACGAAGTGCTGGCATCAGATACAGTAGTGTCAGGTATACTAAAATTCGATAATGTGCCTGCTCGTGTGTTACTTGATTCAAGCGCTTCGCATAGTTTTATATCGTCGGACTTTGCCATCAAGCATAAATTCCCTGTAATATCATTAGATCTCGACCTTAGCGTAAGTACACCTTCGGGCACACCAATACTCACAAACTTAGCCTGCGCCGGCAGGATTATCTGTATCGGCGGTCAAAAGATCGGTCTTGACGTGATAGTTCTAGACATGAAGGACTTTGACATCATTTTGGGAATGGATTGGCTCGGGCCGTACAACGCAACCATAGACTGTGCCAGAAAGACGGTCACCTTCCGTATACCAGGAGTGCTTGAATTCTGTTTTTCGTGTGGTGAGGCGTCGTCGACCTGCATGCTGATCTCGGCAATTTCTGCTCGAAGGATGCTGCATTCTGGGTGCGAAGGCTATTTGGTGTCTGTCCGAGACATGCGACAGGATGGTGCAAATGCGGGTCAGACCGATATTGTGGCAGAATTCCCCGATGTGTTATCGAACGAGCTATCCGACATGCCCCCCGACCGAAAAATCAAGTTCAGCATCGATACATTCCCAGATACTCGACCTATTTCTAAGGCCCCGTACAGAATAGCCCCCGCCGAGCTGAAGGAACTCAAGGTCCAGTTACAAGAGTTACTCAACGGAGGATTTATTCGACCTAGTGTTTCACCGTAGGGAGCGTCCGTGTTGTTCGTGAAGAAGAAGGATGGGTCCATGCGTCGATTACCGAGAGCTGAACAAGGCCACCATCCGGAACAGGTACCCATTGCCCCGCATAGATGACTTATTCGATCAACTACAAGGTGCCTTGGTATTTTCGAAGATTGATCTAATCTCGGGCTATCAACTCAAGATCAAGTCAGACAACGTGTAAAAGTCAGCCTTTCGCACTCGGTACGGCCACTACGAGTTCCTGGTCATGCCATTCGTCCTGACGAACGCCCCTGCCGCCTTCATGGATCTATGAATCGGGTATTTCGACCCTTCCTTGATAAATTTGTGGTAGTCTTTATTGACGATATTCTCGTCTACTCGAAGGACAGGGTGCATCATACAGAACATCTACGGGCCATACTCCAGACACTTTGAGAGAATGAGTTGTATGCAAAGCAGAGTAAGTGCGAATTTTGGCTAAGCAGCGTATCCTTTCTTGGTCACATCATTTCGTCTGAAGGCATTGCAGTCGACCCGAAGAAAGTGGAAGCTGTTGCTGATTGGAAACGGCCTGCGTCTGCTAGTGAGATTCGAAGCTTTCTTGGTTTGGCAGGATACTATCGACGCTTCGTGAAAGACTTCGCGAAGATTGCATCGCCATTGACTCGCCTCACTCAAAAGGGAGTCGTGTATGATTGGTCGGATGACTGTGAAGCTTCTTTCTAGGAGCTAAAACAGCGACTAATTTCGGCCCCTATACTCGCACTTCCGGATAGGCCAGAGGGTTTTCAGATATTCAGCGATGCTTCAGGCCAGGGCTTGGGATGTGTGCTCATGCAGCGAAATAAGGTGATATCCTTCGCCTCCAGACAGTTAAAGCCGTACGAGAAGAACTATCCTACGCACGACTTGGAGTTAGAGGCGATTATGTTCGCGTTAAAATTATGGCGTCACTATCTATATGTCGTGGCATGCGCGATCTATACCGACCACAAGAGCCTCAAGTATCTTTTCACCCAGAAGGAATTGAACTTGCGACAGAGGCGCTGGCTCGAATTGATCAAAGACTATAACGTGACGATCGACTACACTCCGGGCAAGGAAAATGTGGTAGCGGACGCTCTGAGTCGAAAATATCTTGCCTCGCTATCCATCAACCGCAGACAACTACAAGATCTAGAAGAAATGGGCATCGATCTTCGGGTTTGATTCAGGGATATACGGTTGGCGCAGCTGCAGTTAGAGCCGAGTGTGCTGGAAAAGATCATGACCGCTCAGAAGGATGATCCATACCTGAAGAAAATGTGCGAGCGAATTTCAACAGGTAGTGCGACCGACTTTGTGGAAGATAAGACCGACGTGCTGAGATTGAATGGCCGACTATGTGTTCCGGATGATTCAGAACTACGAAAGGAGATAATGTCGGAGGCACATTATACGAAATATACCTTGCATCCAGGCAGTACTAAGATGTATAAGGACCTTCGCACGACCTTCGCTCGGCCCGGAGCTGGTGGAACAGACTGTGGAAAAGGTCAAGCTAATTCGGGAAAGACTGAAGATTGCACAGAGTCGGCAAAAGAGCTATGCCGACACCCATCGAAGACCGCTTGAGTTCCAGGTGGGCGATCACGTGTTCCTGAAGGTGTCGCACATGCAAGGATTTACTCGGTTCGGCGCAAAAGGAAAGCTGAGTCCGAGATTCGTTGGGCCGTTCGAAATACTCGAGCGGGTCGCCCCAATGGCCTATAAAATTGCCCTACCACCGGTGCTTGAAGGTGTGCACAATGTCTTCCACGTCTCTTAATTGCAGAAGTACGTGTACGACCCTAGCCACGTGGTGGATTTTGGCCAGCTGGAGCTGAAGTCTGACTTATCCTACGTTGAAGAGCCAGTTTAAATCTTAGAACGCAAGGATAAGCTGCTGCAAAATCAAGTGATCCCTCTTGTTCGCGTCCTCTGGAGAAACCATTCGGTCAAGGAGTCGACGTGGGAGCTTGAGTCAGAAATGAAGGAGAAGTTCCCTTCATTGTTCTCGTAGAGGTAGGTTCTATTCTTAAGTTTCGAAGACAAAACTTTTTTTTAGTTGGTTATGGTGTAGTGCCCGTCCCTACATCGTGCCTTGTACTCCGCCCACGGGGTGCACGAGAAAGGAACTCCGTCGCTATCGATTCGGTCGGGACCGATAGGTCGGGATCGATCGAGTCGATCGAACGGGAACGGTTGAATTAAGATCCATTCTCCGTTATGGAATGGCTTCTTCGGAACCAAGTCCCATATTCAGCGGGTTGCGCCTCAAGGATTGACTCTGCAGCTGAGTCGGGAGAGACCTCCCGTTGCTCTACTTTTCACGCCACTTGCGTTGGTTTTGGCTTTGTTTTCTGAATGCGTTTTCGTGAATGTTTTCGATGGTTTCATGGCTTGCATTTCGAACTCGCATTTCCTATCGAACTTCTTGAATAATACAGTGTTCTAATCGGTTGCTTGTGCGATTTCAGGTAATCGTATAGGCGACGTCTAGCACGACCAACGAGTTCTCTCGCCTGAAGTAAACTCAAGGTGAGTGGCTGACCCTTGTCTTCTCGACCCCCTTCTTAGGTAAATTGACAGTGTTGTTGCGAATGAAAGAATGAATGCAAAGGCACGGGCACGATAAAATTATCAAGTTTTCAAAGTGAACGTAGTCAATACCTTAACAACTAAATAATGTCTTAACTCGGTCATTGGACAACTTGTCGATAAGGAGAGAGTTTCCTCGAGCGACAACCCGGGGCCACGGTACCGACTCGGCCTAGGAGGAAACATAGCTGTGCTGGATGATAGCACGGGTTAAGCGGTACCCTGCAGCGGGGCTCGCTACTTGCGCTGCAAGGGCCCCGGCTAACAAATCTATAGACTAGGATGGCTTGTGATGTTAGTGACCAAACACACGTAATGTTGCACTTGGAATGTAAATGATAACAATTGACAGGGAAGAACATGGTAAGTTTCATAAGGCGCGGTGCGGTCCGCCGTGGGTAAGTTCCAACGTAATTTACATTATGCTTGTCATTGCTCGCTTGAAATCCATTAGGACGGTTAGAAACATTCATGAACTAAGTCATATAAACTCTTCAACCAAATGAGAGCTTGGAACTTAATTTGCCATGCACCAGTACAAAGTGTAATACTGATCCTCGCTCTCCACGCAGGTACCCCGAACCACGAAGGGCGTGCCACATAAAGCTCAAGGCGACGTGAACCTTTTTGAAGCCTCGTCCGCGTGTGAGGGCTTGTGTTTTGAAATCCTTTTGAAGACTCCGCAATCAGTACAAAGAAGAATAGATCGACTCGGCTTTCCTCGATCGCAGGTGGAAAGTGTAACTATTTTTCTTATAAAAAGGATGTAATGTATGGAATGACTATCTCATCAGCGTTTATTTTGTAAGTCGATTCATGTTGTAGCCCGCGCCGCAATGATTGTAATGAGTCAATGTAAATGAAATGTTAATATCAAGGAAAAGTCTACTTCTATTTCAAATGTGTCAATCAATTTCTCTGCGTACTCGAACTTAATGTTGTGTTTCGGATGACCTTATGACTATGCCTTGTGCGATCGCAACTTAGGTTCGTACGACATCACGCCCGGGAGATGACTATCGATTCTACGGAATCGGGGCGTGACAGTGCGCGTGTGCACAGAACAGCGCACAACGTCGTGCACGCAAGACGGCGAGTCTAGGGATTTGTGTGTCCCACCACACGTGTCGTGGTCGTATCCTAGGATAGGTCGGGTATAGGGCTACACGTAGGATACCCTGAATCGTGACCACGTGTCCACACGTATTGGCACGAAGGTCGTGTCAGCGGCGGCTGTGCGCGCGCGCGTGCGCGTGTGGACCCGTGCGGTCGCGATTACTCTCTCGACACGACACGAAGTCGGGCGAAACTTGGGGACTGACATGTCAGTCGTTGCCCCCACCTCCACGCCAAGTGGCATGCGGCCACGTGGCCTGTGTCGCATGAAAACAGCGTGCCACAGCAGGACACGTGCGCGGCCTGCGTGTTCGTGTCTTGTTTGGACACGGACACGAGCCCGATTCGTGTCGAAAACTATGGTGTCGGGATCCTTATGTCTAGGGCTATCCAAAAATATAAATAGATTTGAAAAATAACAAGTTTCGATCCATTGGATAATTACGTCGAACACCTATGTTGCAACTCCGATACGTGTCCGATACGCACATCGAACGGACACAAAATCGAACAAAACTAAACCTATAGGTCGAGGGTACCTAGATTTATGCTATTATGAAGAAAAATCAGAAGAAACATTGCTAGAACGTGGTTTACCTATTGAGAGTCGGAATCTCAATAAAAGTGACTCCTCGAGCACTCCGATGATCGATTTCTCCCAAGCAAACGCCTCCAACTCCTTGCTAGCAGTTCTCTAGCAAGTTCTCCTCCTCCCCACGGTCGCAACGCAATTCGTTTGGCATGAATCGGATGCCGGATGAGAAAGTTAGGGTTTTGAGTTGGAATTGTAGTTAGAGTTTTTCTTTTGATCTAATGGAGGCTATGAAATTCTTCACAAATGAAGAGAGGCTACTGCTATGCTTGGCCGGCCATGCTAGGGGGGTATTAGGGTTAGGTTAAGTCACGGGCCAAGCATCCCTAGGTTGCTACAAAGCCCAATGACAAAAAGGTAAAAAGGCTTATAAAAATAGCTTAAAAATCACTAAACAATTCTAGAAAAATAGGTAAAAATTCTAAATTAATTCCAAAAAGTCAATAATGAACCTAATCACATTACTAGGCTTCTAACATGGTTGACTAAGGTTATACCATCTAGGTCCTATCAATGCACCAATCAAAACAAACAACAATCAATTTAATTTGCAAATAAATAAATAATGCACAAAGACTAAAATACCCTTAATTAGAAAAAGTGCGTGTGACAAATCTACCATCCTTAAAATAATTTTGTCCTCGAAATTAAAGACAAAACTGAATGTATGATAAGGATAGAAAAATCATACCTTAAGACTTAAAATGATAGGGTATTGCTCGCGCATCTCATCCTCCCTCTCCCAGGTAGACTCACCTAGAGAGTGATGCCTCCAAGCTACGTGAACCAAGGGTATCGTCTGGTTCCTCAGCACCTTCTCCCGTCGATCCAGATTCTCCATAGACTGCTCTGGATAACTAAGAGTAGGGCCCACCTCGATCTCAGAATGATCCAGTACATGGCTAGGATCCGCCACATACCGTCTCAACTGCGACACATGAAATACATTGTGGACTCCCTCTAATGCAGGGAGCAAGTCCAGTCTGTATGACACATCACCGACTCTTTCGCTGATAACGAAAGGGTCGATGAAACGCGAACTAAGCTTTCTACCTCCACCAAAACGAATAATACCACGCGTTGGAGATATCTTCAAGAACGCCAGATCTCTAACCTAGCACAAACATGGTCTCAACTTAACTATAACAATCACATGATCAAACAAAATCACAAAACAAACAAGATTCAAATCCTAAGCTAAGCTGTTACCTCAAACTGCAAGGGTCTTCGGTGGCTATCGGTCCACTGCCGCTGTCTGTCCTGCGCCACGCGAAGTCGATCTCTGATGAGCTTCACCTTATTGGCTGCGTCAACAACCATCTCAGGTTCCAATAAAGCTCGCTCTCCAACGTCATTCCAAGACAAGGCTGTACAACAACTCCGCCCGTACAGTACTTCGAATGGTGACATTCCAATGTTGGCCTGAAAACTGTTGTTGTATGCAAACTCTACTAAGTGCAGGTGATCCTCCCAAGATCCTCCAAAATTCAAACACAAGTCCGAAGCATGTCCTCGAGTGTCTGAATAGTCCTCTCTGACTGTCCATCCGTCTGAGGGTGGTATGCAGTACTGAATTTGAGCTGAGTGCCCAAACTAGTCTGCAGACTCCGCCAGAAATAGAAAGTAAAGCGACTATCCCGATCTGAGACAATTCTCACCGAAACTCCGTATATCATGACAATCTGTCGTATATACATCTCTGCTAGCTTCTCAGTAGATGTACCCACTTTAAATGGCAAAAAGTGGGCTGATTTGGTCAACCTGTCTACGATGACCCAAATCACGTCTTTTTCTCCTGGTGTACACGGCAATCCAGAAACAAGGTCCATCATGATGTGCTCCCACTTCCACTCCAGAATGGAAAATAGCTGTAACAGTCCTCCTGGTCTCTGCCTCTATGCCTTTACCTGCTGACAGACTAAACATCTGGCTATGAAGCGTGCTTCCTCCCGCTTCATCCTATACCACCATACATGTTCCTTCAAGTCCCTATACATCTTGTTGGCACCTGGATGCATAGAGTACTAAGAACGATGGACCTCCTACATAACCTGCTCCCGAAGCTCTCCGCTAGGCACACACAGTCTGGAACCGTGCCTTAATGTGCCATCCTCTGCAATGACAAACTCATCATCCACCAATCCAGTTCGAACCTCCTCTCGGATACACTACAGAGTAACACCGTCGAACTGAGCTGACTTGATCCTCTCAATCAAGTCCGACTGAATCTGAAGGCCCCATATCTGTATCTGAACTCCTTGAACAATCACCTCGATCTCCAAGATCTCCAAATTTGCTAACAAATGATGATCCATCGTCAAACACATAGCTATCGGATACCTACTCAAGACATCGGCAACCACGTTGGCCTTCCATGGATGATACTACAATGAAATATCGAAGTCCTTCATCAACTCCAACCATCTGCGTTGCCTCATATTGAGCTCTTTCTGTGTAAACATACTTCAAGCTCTTGTGGTCTGTGAAGATCTCCACACGCTCTCCGTATAGATAGTACTTCCACAACTTAAGAGCAAAAATAATTGCCGCCAACTCCAAATCATGGGTAGGGTAGTTCTTCTCATGCGGACATAATTGCCTGGATGTATAGGCAATTACCTTCCCATGCTGCTGCAAGACACAGCCCAAACCCTTCCCTGAGGTGTCACTGTAGATAGTAAACTCGCTTGATCCTGATGGCAATGTCAAAATTGGGGCTGTCGTCAGTCGTTTCTTCAACTCATCAAAAGCAACCTGACACTCCTCTGACCAGATAAACTCTGTATCCTTCCGGGTCAGCCTAGTCAATAGCTCTGTAATCTGAAAGAAATCCTGAACAAATCTCCTGTAATAGAAAGCTCCTGATCTCTGCGACTGAACTCGGTGCTGTCCATGCCTCAACTGCTCTGATCTTCTTCGGGTCGACTGAGATCCCATCTTCGGTCATAATATGACCTAGAAAATTAACTCAATCCTAGAAGAACTCATATTTTGAGAGCTTGTCGTAAAGCTGCTCCTTCCTGAGAGTCTCCAGAACCACTCTTAAATGTTCCTCATGCTCCTCTGGGGTCTTCGAATACACCAAGATGTCGTCGATGAATACCACCATGAACTTGTCCAAGTACTGGTGGAACACCTTGTTCATCAAGTTCATGAACACCGTCGGGACGTTAGTTAACCCAAACGGCATCACCATGAACTCAAACTGGCCATACTGTGTCCTGAATGCTGTCTTCGAAATATCCTCCTTCTTTACCTTCACTTGATGGTAACCTGACCTTAGATCAATTTTGGAGAATACCTTGCTCCGCTCAATTGATC
>JANAVB010038419.1:80722-170722 GCA_029216955.1 Iris pallida
TGCGTGACTTATTGGCCTTAGCATAGACTTGTTGGCATGACTTTTGGCCTTAGCCTAGACTTGATAGCGTGACTTCCTGACCTGGGTGTTTCTATTTGTTCTCTAATTTATTCATTTAATGGTAGCATGATGTTTTTCTATTACATCCTTACGCCCTTTTATGAACTCGATAATCTTAGCATGTTAATATTTTTGATACATATGGTTGTGTAAAACGTCCTGTGTCTTGATTGGTTTATGGATACCCAGTAAGACTGGAACTTGACCTTGAGAGTTATAGACTCGACCCATTTACTAATTGACCTTCATGCCTTGTCACCATTGACGATGGTTATCTTGACTAAATTGATCATGCGTTCCTAGTTGGAACTAAGAGACTGGCTAGTCGTCTTATTGAATTGAATGAATGAGACACGTTCATGTAATGAACTATTGTAATCTACTGGCTGATCCCGAATATTGACATACAGGCACTGCAGGCTTCAAACTATTTATTTATTTATTTATTTATTTTATAAAGAAGCATGTGTACTTTATGGTCAAGGCATGATTATTCCGTGGTTAGTTTGGATTGTTGTATTACGCTATGTAAGACCTGCAACCTAACCGCACTGGTATCGTTGTAGAGTTGCGCATATCGTACCCGTACGAAAGTACTCATTTGAATGACCATGATCCACGGCATGGGATTTCACTCAACGTAGGGACTATTAAGATAAATAAAATAATGATTGCATGGAGAGAATGGATCCCCGAGTTCTTACATGGCAGCCCTCTTGGGACTAGTAGTGCCCGACAGGCCGGCTGGTTCCCATAGATATTGTAAACCTGCCACACGGGTAGGGAGCGGTATCTGCTTATTATTATTGTATATTGTATATTGATGACGGGCGTCCCGCTGGGACTCGTCTAATTCATGATTGGCGCAATTGATTGACTGGATAGACTAGCCTTGCTCGTACATAGTAAGAACTGAGGAATCCCTAATTGCATAATTCCAGGATAACTTGGGACTCACAATAGCAAGCCATAGGAGTTGATTGGCCGTTCAAGATGATTTGTTTGTGTACTGTACCTACTCTGTTGCCTAACTGAGATGATCAGAATGTCAGGACATGACGGGCCGACTTCTGTCCATGTTTGGTTGGGAGGTTGGTTCGAAGTGTCGTGATGTTATGTGAATCCTAGTGGAAAGCAGAGATCTATTATTATATTCTCTTACTTACTGGTTTAATCCTTCATATCGTGCTTCCTTGTGGTACTTGCTATTAGAGGTCTAACCTCTCTGGTTTTGCATGGCCAGATTTAGAGCCGGTTCCCGAGGACTCAGCTTACTTCCACCTCCAAGATGGTCAATACTAGGGGAATGATCGCAGGAGGAATCGAGTGGGTTCCTTACTTCACCGCTCGTTTTGTTATTTACTTTATACTCAGCCGTTTGGCACCGACATGTTAGTCGGATAGTCTTGCACTTGCTTTTACATAATTATAATTAAGTCAGACTGCAGCTGATAACAATTGTGTATATGTTACTATATCATCTGGCTATGTTTTGTAAAGCCAGATCTCAAGAACATCTTGACTAAGCGTTTGGGACGCCTTACTGCTTTATCTTACATGTTCTCTATTTTTGCTTCTTGTTTGAATGATTGAGACAATAGATGTGAAGTGACCATAGAAAGACTTTTATGTAGTATGCACCCCCTCGTCTGGTTAGACAGTATTGATCATATTATACGGTATTCTTCTACCCGTAATACGTAGCTGGCTGAGTCATTCCCCCGCTCTCCAGTATTCTGGTTCTGGGACGTGACAAGGTTTTAGTGGTGGCCCATGCAGGTCTAATTTCAGACTTGTAGGATGTTTTGATTTATAGGATGTCTCAATCACACGTGTTCCCCCCTTGATCTCATGATTCGTTATTCTCAACCCTTGCTTGACATTCCGGTATCCTTTGACTTCATTGATCCTTCATGTCCGGTTGTTTGATTGTTCTCTTGTCCCTTTTCTTAGGGGCACTTCGTCAGCATCGGTCAGAGCTGGACAACAACAGGGGCAACATGGGCAACATGACCAGGTTGGTCAGCAACAAGGGCCAGTCTCACCTCAGGAGACTATCCAAGAAGAAGTGATAGTAGAACCAGCAGCTGAACCGCAGCATCCAGAAGTTCCAACACCACCCATAGTTCTACCTACCCCTGTGGAAGTGGACACACCAGCCCTTCTGGAAATCATGAGAGGAATGATGGCTACTCAGCAACATCAGATGTTGGCCCAGCAGCGCATGCACACTCAGCTACAAGAGCAGAATGTGTTGCTCAACCAAGGATTGCAGACGGCTTTGGAAAGAGGAATGAGAACTGATTCAGGAGCATCAGCCAGGTTTTGCAAGTACAAACCCCGCCGTTTCGAGGGCACGGAGGATGCCATCTCAGCAGATGCGTGGCTTAAGGATATTGAGGCTATTCTGACAGCAGCTAAGGTACCGCAGAAGAACGTGTGGATCTAGTGAAGTTGTTACTTCAGGATCTTGCACGTGATTGGTGGGAATCAGAGGAAGTGGGCATCAGACGTCCTGTGGCTTGGGACAATTTTACTGCAAGATTCAAGACCAAGTACTATGGAGTTGTGGCACGGTTTGAGCTACAACAGAAGTTTATCAGCCTCAGGCAGGCCAGCAAGACTGTAGATGCTTATGCAGCGGAGTTCTGCAGATTGAGTAGATTCACCCCAGAGATGGTAGCAACAGAGAGCCAGAGGGCCATGAGGTTTCAGCAAGGGTTTCATCTTGAACTCTTGCAATTGATAGAGGGGCACAATTACCAAACTTTTGATAAAGTATTGACGGCAACTCGAAGGCATGAGATCACCATTCAGAGGCTTGCGGCGAGGACTGGGGGTCAGAAGAGATCCCACAGTCAGATTGAAGGAGGAGGGGGAGCAGCGCCCCGAACAACAGCACCATCCACTGGCATTCGTATCCACGATGTGGCGATACGAGGACCAGCACCACCGAGGCAGCAACAACAGCAACAGAGGAAGAACCAGCAACCCCCGGCGGGCTGCACTTATTGTGGAAAGATGGGGCACACTAGAGATGTGTGTCGGACATTGAATGGACTGTGTCTGATATGTGGAAATCCAGACCATCGGGTTACCACATGTCCCATGAATTTGAGGTCAGGAGGACCAGGGCAATAGTTTCCTGCTCTGCCAGCACCAGGGACAGGCCAGTATCGAGGACCAGAGATGGCAGTAAGGCCGTTGGCACAGCGTCCGTTAATGCCGTAAGCTCAGATGTTTCGGCTGCAGGGGCCGCCGATGCAGCAACACCAGCATAGACCACCCCAGCATCATCAAGTAAGGGGCCAGCAGCAACATCAGGCTAGGCCGCAGCGTGGGAACCAGCAAGGAGGTCGAGGGCAAGCATTCACTCTGTCCTTGGAGGAGGCATTGGCATCGGGAGATGTTTGTGGCAGGTAACGTTCTCGTCGCCTCATATCCCGCAGTAGCATTGTTTGATTCGGGAGCATCCCATTCATTTATATCTGCACAATTTGCGACACGACTAGGAATGGAGTTCGAGGCATTGCCAGGGAGGTTGAATATACTCACTGGTAATGGGCTCGTAGGAGTTAGTAGAGTTATTTTAGCATGTAGCATTGTAGTTTGCGGGCATTCCTTACCCGCCCGGTTGATAGAATTTCCTGTTGGAAATTTTGACGTTATCTTAGGCATGGACTGGCTGAAAGACAGTCATGCGACAATAGATTGTCGTAGAGGGAGTGTATCTTTTGATATTCCAGGCATGAAAAGATTCACCTTAGTCAGATCAGGGGCAAATCAGCAAGAGCAGGGAGTAATAACGACAATGGAAGAAGTTCAGATTCCGAAGGTAGTTGAAGAGTTTCTAGACGTATTTCTTGAAGAACTTCCAGGTCTACCACCAGTTAGAGATATTGAGTTCAGTATAGAATTGGCACCAGGAACTAAATCGATATCAGATCGAGTTTACAGAATGGCGGATTCAGAGTAGGCCAAGGTATATCAGCACATAGAGGAACTGAAGGAGAAGAAGTTCATCCAAGCTAGCGTGTCACCATGGGCAGCACCAGTGGTACTTGTGGGAAAGAAGGATGGGTCATCTAGATTGTGCATTGACTACAGGAAGCTTAACGCAGCAACAGTGAAGAACAAGTACCCATTACCCAGGATCGACGACTTATTTGATCAGTTGAGCAAAGCTAGAGTTTTCTCCAAGATAGATCTTCGTTCAGGGTACCATCAGGTGAGGGTTCGGAAGGAAGATATTCCCAAGACAGCATTCAGGTCGAAGTATGGGCATTATGAATTTTTAGTAATGCCGTTTGGTTTGACCAATGCTCCAGCAATATTCATGGATTTGATGAATCGTATCTTTATGCCATACTTAGACCAGTTTGTCGTTGTGTTTCTTGACGACATTCTCGTATACTCTGCTAGTAAAGAGGAGCATGAAGACCACCTCAGGAAAGTGTTGCAGGTTCTGAGAGAGAACCAGTTGTATGCCAAGCTTAGCAAGTGTGAGTTTTGGTCGGATCATATTTTATTTTTGGGTCACATCATATCAGGAGCTGGAGTAGCAGTAGATCCCAAGAAGATAGAAGCAGTAGAAAGTTGGCCAGTGCCCAAGACCGTAGCAGATGTGCGGAGTTTCTTGGGATTGGCCGGATATTACAGAAGGTTTGTGTCAGACTTTGCAAGGCTTTCAGCACCCATGACCCGTTTGACCCGGAAGGATGTACCATTCGTTTGGTCGACAGAATGTCAGACATCATTTGAGACTTTGAAGCAGAAGTTGATATCAGCACCTATTCTTACATTGCCAGTTGGACCCGGAGGTTTTACAGTATATTGTAATGCGTCAGGTAAAGGACTTGGATGTGTCCTTATGCAACATGGGAAGGTGATAGCATATGCATCTAGGCAGCTTCGGGACCACGAGAAGAATTACCCAACTCATGATTTGGAATTAGCGGCAGTAGTGTTTGCTCTGAAGCTATGGAGGCATTACTTATATGGTGACCGAGTGAACATGTACACAGACCATAAAAGTCTGAAGTACATCTTTACTCAGAAGGAACTAAACATGAGACAGAGAAGATGGCTGGAGTTAATCAAGGATTATGACGTAGAGCTTCAGTATCACCCAGGCAAGGCTAATATAGTAGCAGACGCTCTTAGCAGGAGAGGCGGCGCATTTATGTTGACAACACAGAGGCATATCTTAGAAGACCTTCAGGAGATGGGCATCAAAGTTATACTTCCTAGTGATATAGGAGTTCTAACAAGTCTGCAAGTTCAATCCGACTTGGTAGACAGAATCAAGGTAGCTCAGGCACAAGACCCAAGGATTCAGAAGCTTAGGGCAGAATGTGAGTCAGGACTCAGGAAGGAGATGAGAATTCATGAAGATGGTACACTTAGGTTTGGATCACGTCTATGTGTGCCTAGTGGAGATATTAGACAGGAGGTTATGGCAGAAGCTCACAGTTCTCAGTATTCTATTCATCCTGGAGGGACCTGGAGGGACCAAGATGTACCAAGATATCAAGCAGCATTTCTGGTGGAACGGGATGAAGAGGGAGATAGCTAGATTTGTTTCCCGTTGCTTGGTATGTCAGCAGGTGAAGGCAGAACAGCAGAGGCCAGCTGGGTTATTACAACTGCTTCCTATTCCGGAATGGAAATGGGAGCATATTACAATGGACTTTGTGACCGGTTTACCGAGATCACCAAGTGGTAAGGACGCTATTTGGGTAATAGTGGACCGACTTACGAAGGTAGCACACTTTCTTCCTTTCAGAGTAGGGCAATCTACAGAAAAATTGGCAGAGTTATATATGCAACAGATAGTCAGGCAGCATAGAGTCCCTGTCAGTATTGTGTCGGATCGAGATACCCACTTTACATCACATTTTTGGAAGAGCTTACATCATAGTCTGGGTACCAAGTTAAGATTTAGCACGGCTTACCATCCGCAGACGGATGGACAATCAGAAAGAACGATTCAGACTTTAGAAGACATGTTGCGAGCTTGCACTCTAGATTTTGGAGGATCATGGGAGAGTCACCTGCACTTAGTCGAGTTCTCATACAACAACAATTATCAAGCCAGTATCAAGATGGCGCCATTCGAAGCACTATATGGTAAGAAGTGCAGGTCGTCGCTTGCATGGGATGATATCGGGGAGAGGAAGATGTTAGGCCCGGAAATGATTGTTCAGACGGTTGAAGTGGTTAAGGGAATTAGAGAGCGACTTCGAGTTGCGCAGGACCGGCATCGTCATTGGGCGGACCAGCATCGTAGGCCGTTAGAGTTCTCTGTTGGGGACCACGTATTCTTGCGGATCTCACCAACTCGTGGGGTCATTAGATTTGGCGTTCGCGGGAAATTGAGTCCGCGGTACGTGGGCCCATTTGTTATCCTTGATCGGATAGGCGGTGTTGCTTATTGTTTATCCCTCCCACATTCGTTACGAGAGGTACATGACGTGTTTCATGTATCTCAATTACGTAGGTATGTATCGGACCTAAGTCATATCCTCGATCATTCTGAGCTGGTTGTTGGTACCAGCCTGTCTTACGAGGAACAGCATGTGTCCATTTTGGACCGAAGAGAGAAGATACTCAAGAACCGAACAATTAGTCTTGTCCGTGTTGCTTGGGGTCATCACTCCTTGGGAGAGTCAACGTGGGAACGTGAGGATGATATCCGATCACGGTATCCACACCTGTTTGACTCACAAGGTATATCTTTTTCTGTATACCTTGATTGTCCTGATTCTTCATGCTTATCACCTTATGGGTAGAGCTACTTGATATCATGGATTGATAAATTTAAATATGTAGTACTTGCTTTTGATATGGTAAAATGATTGCTTGCTCACTAGAATTGCTTGTACTTGGATTAGTTTAGCTCTGATATTTCTATCCTGCTTGGATTTGAAATTCCGAGGACAGAATTTTTCTAAGGTGGATAGAGATGTCACTCCCCGTTCCCAGAATGCATAATTTTATACATGTACAACTCATATATATTTATTTAATATTTATCATGTATTATCCTGTATTTAAATTTCTTCAATTTTATGTTAATTAATTATCTGCATTTATTCCTGCAATTTTATTCCTGTATTTTATTTCTGTATTTTATTTCATGCTTTTAACTTCTCTGCTTTAGTCTTATTGTGGTTCGGCCGTGGCTGGTTATTTTTGGGTTCATGGCGGTTCACATGGACCGAAACCCACAAACCCCTACCTACCACCACCCTTCCTATTTAAGGCCCCATCCCCTTCTCTCTCCTCATAACTCTTCTTCACCATTACTTCTTCTTCTTCTTCCCCATCACTCTCTCCACCAACCAATAGCAGGCAAGTACATCTTGCTTCTTGCTTCCTCTTGGAGAACCATTTTTATGGTTCATTTGTCTTCCTCTCATGATCCTGAGAGAGTTTAGTACTTAGCATTTTTGATTTCTTTGGTTTGTTTCTTCTAGATCTAAGTTGTTGTATTCTCGGTTGTTCATGGGTTTTGATCTCCCAACCTGGCGTGTATTCTCGGTTGTCCATGGGTTCTGAACCATGGGAACTTCATTTCTGGCTTGGAACGAAGGTTCAGTCACGCACACGTCTTTACGTGTTTGCGTGAATTTTTAGTCACGCACACGTCTTTACGTGTCTGCGTGAATTTTTAGTCACGCACACGTCTTTACGTGTCTGCGTGAATTTTTAGTCACGCACACGTTCTTGCGTGTCAGCGTGACATTTTAGTTACGCACACGTCTTTGCGTGCGTGCGTGGATTTTTATCATTTTCCACGCTCGCTTTCCACGCTCACTTTTCACGCTCACGTTATGAGTGCGTGAATTTCTTGTCCCGCTCACGCTGTGCGTACGTGAATTCCTTATCACGCTTTTCACGCTCACGCTGTGCGTGCGTGAATTACCCTTCACGCTCACGTTGTGCGTGCCAACGTGAACCACTTTTCACGCTCACGCTGTTTATACGCTCACTCCTATCTACTTAACTTGGCGTACCTTTTTATGCGTACGATTCCTGCGTGACTTATTGGCCTTAGCATAGACTTGTTGGCGTGACTTGTTGGCCTTAGCCTAGACTTGATGGCGTGACTTCCTGACCTGGGTGTTTCTATTTGTTCTCTAATTTATTCATTTAATGGTAGCATGATAGTTTTCCTATTATATCCTTACGCCTTTTTATGAACTCGATAATCTTAGCATGTTAATATTTTTGATACATATGGTTGTGTAAAACGTGCCCTGTGTCTTGATTGGTTTATGGATACCCAGTAAGACTGGAACTTGACCTTGAGAGTTATAGACTCGACCTATTTAATGCTAATTGACCTTCATGTCTTGTCACCATTGATGACGATGGTTATCTTGACTAAAATTGATCATGTGTTTCTAGTTGGAACTAAGAGACTGGCTAGTCGTCTTATTGAATTGAATGAATGAGACACGTTCATGTAATGAACAATTGTAATCGACTGGCTGATCCCGAATATTGACATACAGGCACATGCAGGCTTCAAACTATTTATTTATTTATTTATTTATTTTACAAAAGAAGCATGCATACTTTATGGTCAAGGCATGATTATTCCGTGGTTAGTTTGGATTGTTGCATTACGCTATGTAAGACTTGCAACCTAACCGCACTGGTATCGTTGTAGAGTTGCGCATATCGTACCCCGTACGAAAGTACTCATTTGAATGACCATGATCCACGACATGGGATTTCACTCAACGTAGGGACTATTAAGATAAATAAAATAATGATTACATGGAGAGAATGGATCCCCGAGTTCTTACATGGCAGCCCTCTTGGGACTAGTAGTGCCCGACAGGCCGGCTGGTTCCCACAGATACTGTAAACCTGCCACACGGGTAGGGAGCGGTATCTGCTTATTATTATTGTATATTGTATATTGATGACGGGCGTCCCGCTGGGACTCGTCTAATTCATGATTGGCGCAATTGATTGACTGGATAGACTAGCCTTGCTCGCACATAGTAAGAACTGAGGAATCCCTAATTGCATAATTCCAGGATAACTTGGGACTCACAATAGCAAGCCGTAGGAGTTGATTGGCCGTTCAAGATGATTTGTTTGTGTACTGTACCTACTCTGTTGCCTAACTGAGATGATCAGAATGTCAGGACATGACGGGCCAACTTCTGTCCTTGTTTGGTTGGGAGGTTGGTTCGAAGTGTCGTGATGTTATGTGAATCCTAGTGGAAAGCAGAGATCTATTATTATATTCTCTTACTTACTGGTTTAATCCTTCATATCGTGCTTCCTTGTGGTACTTGCTATTAGAGGTCTAACCTCTCTGGTTTTGCATGGCCAGATTTAGAGCCGGTTCCCGAGGACTCAGCTTACTTCCACCTCCAAGATGGTCAATACTAGGGGAATGATCGCAGGAGGACTCGAGTGGGTTCCTTACTTCACCGCTCGTTTTGCTATTTACTTTATACTCAGCCGTTTGGCACCGACATGTTAGTCGGATAGTCTTGCACTTACTTTTACATAATTATAATTAAGTCAGACTGCAGCTGATAACAATTGTGTATATGTTACTATATCATCTGGCTATGTTTTGTAAAGCCAGATCTCAAGAACATCTTGACTAAGCGTTTGGGACGCCTTACAGCTTTATCTTACATGTTATCCAATAATATGCATATATCGAAACCCGAAAACCAACTTAATGCCCAAAATGCAATATACACAATTAGAATTTACGAAACTTGGAAAACACGATGGTATCCATGTGTGTGACGTGTTCGGGTACTCACGGGGTCGAACCCGTATTCGTATCGTATCCACAGAGTGCGTATCGAAAAACCCAATACTCGTGTCAAATGAATCGGTGCGAGTTCGATTTCTCGCTCGATTTCAAACCGATTGTCGTGAAACTTCGCATATACTTAGGCTAACACGTCCCCGACCTACTGGCCGAGTTAGCGTACGGCCAAGTGTCGTGTCTGACGTGCACGAAGCTCGTGTCCACGTACGGCCTGTGCGTGTAGTGCCCCATCCCTACATCGTGTCCCGTACTCCGTCCAACGGGTGCGCGAGAAAGGAACACTGTCGCTATCAATTCGGTCGGGACCAATATGTCGGGATCGATCGAGTCGATCGAACGGGAACGGTTGAATTAAGATCCATTCCCCGTTATAGAATGGCTTCTTCGGAACCAAGTCCCATATTCAGCGGATTACGCCTCAAGGATTGACTCTGCGACTGAGTCGGGAGAGACCTCCCGTTGCTCTACTTTTCACGCCGCTTGCGTTGGTTTTGGCTTTGTTTTTTGAATGCGTTTTCGTGAATGTTTTTGATAGTTTCATGGCTTGCATTTCGAACTCGCATTTCCTATCGAACTTCTTGAATAATACAGTGTTCTAATCGGTTGCTTGTGCGATTTCAGGTAATCGCGTAAGCGACGTCTAGCGCGACCAACAAGTTCTCTCGCCTAAAGTAAACTCAAGGTGAGTGGCTGACCCTTCTCTTCTCGACCCCCTTCTTAGGTAAATTGACAGTGTTGTTGCGAATGAAAGAATGAATGCAAAGGCACGGGCACGGTAAAATGATCAAGTTTTCAAAGTGAACGTAGTCAATACCTTAAGAACTAAATAATGTCTTAACTCGGTCATTGGACAACTTGTCGACAAGGAGAGAGTTTCCTCGAACAACAACGCGGGGCGACAGGACCGACTCGGCCTAGGAGGAAACATGGTATAGCTGTGCTGGATGATAGCACGGGTTAAGCGGGAACTTGCAGCAGGGCTCGCTACTTGCGCTGCAAGGGCCCCGGCTAACAAAGCTATAGTCCAGTATGGCTTATGATGTCAGTGACCAAACACACGTAATGTTGCACTTGGAATGTAAATGATAACAATTGACAGGAAAGAACATGGTAAGTTTCATAAGGCACGGCGCGGTCCGCCGTGGGGTAAGTTCCAACATAATTTACATTATGCTTGTCATTGCTCGCTTGAGATCCATTAGGATGGTTAGAAACATTCATGAACTAACTCATATAAACTCTTCAACCAAATAAGAGCTTGGAACTTAATTTGCCACGCACCAGTACAAAGTGTAATGTACTGATCCTCGCTCTCCACGCAGGTACCCCGAACTGCGAAGGGCGTGCCACATAAAGCTCAAGTCGACGTGAACACTTTTGAAGCCTCGTCCGCGTGTGAAGGCTTTTGTTCTGAAATCCTTTTGAAGACTCCGTAATTAGTACAAAGAAGAATAGATGGCGACTCGGCTTCCCTCGATCGCAGGTGGAAAGTGTAACTATTTTGCTTGTAAAAAGGGATGTAATGTATGGAACGACTATCTCATCAGCGTTCATTTTTTAAGTCGAGTCATGTTGTAGCCCGCGCGACAATGATTTTAATGGAGTCAATGTAAATGAAATGTTAATATCATTGAAAAGTCTACTTCTATTTCAAATGTGTCAATCAATTTCTCTGCGTACTCTAACTTGATGTTGTGTTTCGGATGACCTCATGACTACGCCTTGTGCGATCGCAACTTAGGTTCGCACGGCATCATGCCCGGGGGACGACTATCGATTCTACGGAATCGGGGCGTGACATAATGGTATCAGAGCACGGCTTTACATCCTTTGGCCTTGCGTCTAGAGTTTCAGACCTTTGACCTCGCTTCGATGAGATAAGTTGTTCCATACAATGAGTATGTAATAATTTGTGACTGATGTGTTGCCTTCGTATCGCAGAAGTGCCGGAAACCACGACCGGGCGAGAGCAGAGCACTTCTAGCGGCTCTAGTAGTTCGCGTCGTTCGCAGGCTGGAACTTCTAACGATACCATCGAAAGGATGCTCCGCATGATGGAGGCACAGCAGAACCAGTCCGAGAACTGACATCAACAGACAGAGGAACGACATGCCCAGTTCGAAGCTCGCTTCGACGCACATGCTAAACTTCAACAAAAGCAGCTGGATACCCTGCAGCAGATCGTCCAGATAATGGCGGCCAACGGAAATTCTGCGACTGCGCCTACCGTCACCGTACCTACTGCCACCGTGCCGACGATCCAACCCATTGAAGTCGACACGGAGGAGCCCGAGCGTCAACCAGCAACACCAAAAAAGTACAACTTTGAAGTATCAGAATTCAAGAAGGTGTGCCGCACTTCCTTCAGCGGTACCGAAGGCCCTTCCATGGCAATCGACTGGTTGGAAGAGCTGGAAGATCACTTCGAGCTCCTCGGCATTGAAGAATCAAAGCAAGTCTGCGCACAACTTCAGCTACGGTTGAACGCGCACGACTGGTGGGCCGTGCATAAGCAATCGATCCGACGCGACAATAACTCAGCGCCGATCTCTTGGGCCACGTTCTGCATAGCTTTTGAAGTCGAGTACCTTCCGTCAGCTGTTTGTCAAGCGAAGGAGAATGAATTCATGCAGTTGAGGCAGGGGAACCGGACAGTAGAACAGTACGCCGTAGAATTCAACAAGTTGTCTAAATTTTCTAGTGAGTTTCTGCCTACAGAGGAGTGTCGTGTGCGACGGTTCGAAGTGGGTCTACGACGCTCTATCGATGCGCATGTCGGGGTCCCGGAGTACAAGACTGTGGGCAAGGCTCTAAATCACGCTCTTCGCCTTGAGAGAGAATACCCTTCCGGTGCTGCCGACGTTGTGCACCACTCCAATCACAAACGTCCTAGCTATACGGGAGGCAACAACTACACATCCAAGCGTCCAAACTATGGCGGCAACAAGGGGCGAACCCCACCATTTCCTTGTGCCAAATGTAAAAACTTCGGTCACCATGCCAACGACTGTCACGTTCTCGACGGAGGATGCTTCAACTGCGGAGCAAGGAACCACCAAGCACGAGATTGCCCCCGGAAATGGAATCGTAACACCCCGCCATAACAACACCGTCAAAAGAATCGAGGACAGGTGCCCCGACCTCCTCCGCCCACTCAACTCGCACCGCAAAATGGCCAAGACCGTCGCCCCAACACTCAGGGCCGCGTCTATGCCATGACTCAAGACGAAGTGCTGGCATCAGATACAGTAGTGTCAGGTATACTAAAATTCGATAATGTGCCTGCTCGTGTGTTACTTGATTCAAGCGCTTCGCATAGTTTTATATCGTCGGACTTTGCCATCAAGCATAAATTCCCTGTAATATCATTAGATCTCGACCTTAGCGTAAGTACACCTTCGGGCACACCAATACTCACAAACTTAGCCTGCGCCGGCAGGATTATCTGTATCGGCGGTCAAAAGATCGGTCTTGACGTGATAGTTCTAGACATGAAGGACTTTGACATCATTTTGGGAATGGATTGGCTCGGGCCGTACAACGCAACCATAGACTGTGCCAGAAAGACGGTCACCTTCCGTATACCAGGAGTGCTTGAATTCTGTTTTTCGTGTGGTGAGGCGTCGTCGACCTGCATGCTGATCTCGGCAATTTCTGCTCGAAGGATGCTGCATTCTGGGTGCGAAGGCTATTTGGTGTCTGTCCGAGACATGCGACAGGATGGTGCAAATGCGGGTCAGACCGATATTGTGGCAGAATTCCCCGATGTGTTATCGAACGAGCTATCCGACATGCCCCCCGACCGAAAAATCAAGTTCAGCATCGATACATTCCCAGATACTCGACCTATTTCTAAGGCCCCGTACAGAATAGCCCCCGCCGAGCTGAAGGAACTCAAGGTCCAGTTACAAGAGTTACTCAACGGAGGATTTATTCGACCTAGTGTTTCACCGTAGGGAGCGTCCGTGTTGTTCGTGAAGAAGAAGGATGGGTCCATGCGTCGATTACCGAGAGCTGAACAAGGCCACCATCCGGAACAGGTACCCATTGCCCCGCATAGATGACTTATTCGATCAACTACAAGGTGCCTTGGTATTTTCGAAGATTGATCTAATCTCGGGCTATCATCAACTCAAGATCAAGTCAGACAACGTGTAAAAGTCAGCCTTTCGCACTCGGTACGGCCACTACGAGTTCCTGGTCATGCCATTCGTCCTGACGAACGCCCCTGCCGCCTTCATGGATCTAATGAATCGGGTATTTCGACCCTTCCTTGATAAATTTGTGGTAGTCTTTATTGACGATATTCTCGTCTACTCGAAGGACAGGGTGCATCATACAGAACATCTACGGGCCATACTCCAGACACTTTGAGAGAATGAGTTGTATGCAAAGCAGAGTAAGTGCGAATTTTGGCTAAGCAGCGTATCCTTTCTTGGTCACATCATTTCGTCTGAAGGCATTGCAGTCGACCCGAAGAAAGTGGAAGCTGTTGCTGATTGGAAACGGCCTGCGTCTGCTAGTGAGATTCGAAGCTTTCTTGGTTTGGCAGGATACTATCGACGCTTCGTGAAAGACTTCGCGAAGATTGCATCGCCATTGACTCGCCTCACTCAAAAGGGAGTCGTGTATGATTGGTCGGATGACTGTGAAGCTTCTTTCTAGGAGCTAAAACAGCGACTAATTTCGGCCCCTATACTCGCACTTCCGGATAGGCCAGAGGGTTTTCAGATATTCAGCGATGCTTCAGGCCAGGGCTTGGGATGTGTGCTCATGCAGCGAAATAAGGTGATATCCTTCGCCTCCAGACAGTTAAAGCCGTACGAGAAGAACTATCCTACGCACGACTTGGAGTTAGAGGCGATTATGTTCGCGTTAAAATTATGGCGTCACTATCTATATGTCGTGGCATGCGCGATCTATACCGACCACAAGAGCCTCAAGTATCTTTTCACCCAGAAGGAATTGAACTTGCGACAGAGGCGCTGGCTCGAATTGATCAAAGACTATAACGTGACGATCGACTACACTCCGGGCAAGGAAAATGTGGTAGCGGACGCTCTGAGTCGAAAATATCTTGCCTCGCTATCCATCAACCGCAGACAACTACAAGATCTAGAAGAAATGGGCATCGATCTTCGGGTTTGATTCAGGGATATACGGTTGGCGCAGCTGCAGTTAGAGCCGAGTGTGCTGGAAAAGATCATGACCGCTCAGAAGGATGATCCATACCTGAAGAAAATGTGCGAGCGAATTTCAACAGGTAGTGCGACCGACTTTGTGGAAGATAAGACCGACGTGCTGAGATTGAATGGCCGACTATGTGTTCCGGATGATTCAGAACTACGAAAGGAGATAATGTCGGAGGCACATTATACGAAATATACCTTGCATCCAGGCAGTACTAAGATGTATAAGGACCTTCGCACGACCTTCGCTCGGCCCGGAGCTGGTGGAACAGACTGTGGAAAAGGTCAAGCTAATTCGGGAAAGACTGAAGATTGCACAGAGTCGGCAAAAGAGCTATGCCGACACCCATCGAAGACCGCTTGAGTTCCAGGTGGGCGATCACGTGTTCCTGAAGGTGTCGCACATGCAAGGATTTACTCGGTTCGGCGCAAAAGGAAAGCTGAGTCCGAGATTCGTTGGGCCGTTCGAAATACTCGAGCGGGTCGCCCCAATGGCCTATAAAATTGCCCTACCACCGGTGCTTGAAGGTGTGCACAATGTCTTCCACGTCTCTTAATTGCAGAAGTACGTGTACGACCCTAGCCACGTGGTGGATTTTGGCCAGCTGGAGCTGAAGTCTGACTTATCCTACGTTGAAGAGCCAGTTTAAATCTTAGAACGCAAGGATAAGCTGCTGCAAAATCAAGTGATCCCTCTTGTTCGCGTCCTCTGGAGAAACCATTCGGTCAAGGAGTCGACGTGGGAGCTTGAGTCAGAAATGAAGGAGAAGTTCCCTTCATTGTTCTCGTAGAGGTAGGTTCTATTCTTAAGTTTCGAAGACAAAACTTTTTTTTAGTTGGTTATGGTGTAGTGCCCGTCCCTACATCGTGCCTTGTACTCCGCCCACGGGGTGCACGAGAAAGGAACTCCGTCGCTATCGATTCGGTCGGGACCGATAGGTCGGGATCGATCGAGTCGATCGAACGGGAACGGTTGAATTAAGATCCATTCTCCGTTATGGAATGGCTTCTTCGGAACCAAGTCCCATATTCAGCGGGTTGCGCCTCAAGGATTGACTCTGCAGCTGAGTCGGGAGAGACCTCCCGTTGCTCTACTTTTCACGCCACTTGCGTTGGTTTTGGCTTTGTTTTCTGAATGCGTTTTCGTGAATGTTTTCGATGGTTTCATGGCTTGCATTTCGAACTCGCATTTCCTATCGAACTTCTTGAATAATACAGTGTTCTAATCGGTTGCTTGTGCGATTTCAGGTAATCGTATAGGCGACGTCTAGCACGACCAACGAGTTCTCTCGCCTGAAGTAAACTCAAGGTGAGTGGCTGACCCTTGTCTTCTCGACCCCCTTCTTAGGTAAATTGACAGTGTTGTTGCGAATGAAAGAATGAATGCAAAGGCACGGGCACGATAAAATTATCAAGTTTTCAAAGTGAACGTAGTCAATACCTTAACAACTAAATAATGTCTTAACTCGGTCATTGGACAACTTGTCGATAAGGAGAGAGTTTCCTCGAGCGACAACCCGGGGCCACGGTACCGACTCGGCCTAGGAGGAAACACGGTATAGCTGTGCTGGATGATAGCACGGGTTAAGCGGTACCCTGCAGCGGGGCTCGCTACTTGCGCTGCAAGGGCCCCGGCTAACAAATCTATAGACTAGGATGGCTTGTGATGTTAGTGACCAAACACACGTAATGTTGCACTTGGAATGTAAATGATAACAATTGACAGGGAAGAACATGGTAAGTTTCATAAGGCGCGGTGCGGTCCGCCGTGGGTAAGTTCCAACGTAATTTACATTATGCTTGTCATTGCTCGCTTGAAATCCATTAGGACGGTTAGAAACATTCATGAACTAAGTCATATAAACTCTTCAACCAAATGAGAGCTTGGAACTTAATTTGCCATGCACCAGTACAAAGTGTAATATACTGATCCTCGCTCTCCACGCAGGTACCCCGAACCACGAAGGGCGTGCCACATAAAGCTCAAGGCGACGTGAACCTTTTTGAAGCCTCGTCCGCGTGTGAGGGCTTGTGTTTTGAAATCCTTTTGAAGACTCCGCAATCAGTACAAAGAAGAATAGATGACGACTCGGCTTTCCTCGATCGCAGGTGGAAAGTGTAACTATTTTTCTTATAAAAAGGATGTAATGTATGGAATGACTATCTCATCAGCGTTTATTTTGTAAGTCGATTCATGTTGTAGCCCGCGCCGCAATGATTGTAATGGAGTCAATGTAAATGAAATGTTAATATCAAGGAAAAGTCTACTTCTATTTCAAATGTGTCAATCAATTTCTCTGCGTACTCGAACTTAATGTTGTGTTTCGGATGACCTTATGACTATGCCTTGTGCGATCGCAACTTAGGTTCGTACGACATCACGCCCGGGAGATGACTATCGATTCTACGGAATCGGGGCGTGACAGTGCGCGTGTGCACAGAACAGCGCACAACGTCGTGCACGCAAGACGGCGAGTCTAGGGATTTGTGTGTCCCACCACACGTGTCGTGGTCGTATCCTAGGATAGGTCGGGTATAGGGCTACACGTAGGATACCCTGAATCGTGACCACGTGTCCACACGTATTGGCACGAAGGTCGTGTCAGCGGCGGCTGTGCGCGCGCGCGTGCGCGTGTGGACCCGTGCGGTCGCGATTACTCTCTCGACACGACACGAAGTCGGGCGAAACTTGGGGACTGACATGTCAGTCGTTGCCCCCACCTCCACGCCAAGTGGCATGCGGCCACGTGGCCTGTGTCGCATGAAAACAGCGTGCCACAGCAGGACACGTGCGCGGCCTGCGTGTTCGTGTCTTGTTTGGACACGGACACGAGCCCGATTCGTGTCGAAAACTATGGTGTCGGGATCCTTATGTCTAGGGCTATCCAAAAATATAAATAGATTTGAAAAATAACAAGTTTCGATCCATTGGATAATTACGTCGAACACCTATGTTGCAACTCCGATACGTGTCCGATACGCACATCGAACGGACACAAAATCGAACAAAACTAAACCTATAGGTCGAGGGTACCTAGATTTATGCTATTATGAAGAAAAATCAGAAGAAACATTGCTAGAACGTGGTTTACCTATTGAGAGTCGGAATCTCAATAAAAAGTGACTCCTCGAGCACTCCGATGATCGATTTCTCCCAAGCAAACGCCTCCAACTCCTTGCTAGCAGTTCTCTAGCAAGTTCTCCTCCTCCCCACGGTCGCAACGCAATTCGTTTGGCATGAATCGGATGCCGGATGAGAAAGTTAGGGTTTTGAGTTGGAATTGTAGTTAGAGTTTTTCTTTTGATCTAATGGAGGCTATGAAATTCTTCACAAATGAAGAGAGGCTACTGCTATGCTTGGCCGGCCATGCTAGGGGGGTATTAGGGTTAGGTTAAGTCACGGGCCAAGCATCCCTAGGTTGCTACAAAGCCCAATGACAAAAAGGTAAAAAGGCTTATAAAAATAGCTTAAAAATCACTAAACAATTCTAGAAAAATAGGTAAAAATTCTAAATTAATTCCAAAAAGTCAATAATGAACCTAATCACATTACTAGGCTTCTAACATGGTTGACTAAGGTTATACCATCTAGGTCCTATCAATGCACCAATCAAAACAAACAACAATCAATTTAATTTGCAAATAAATAAATAATGCACAAAGACTAAAATACCCTTAATTAGAAAAAGTGCGTGTGACAAATCTACCATCCTTAAAATAATTTTGTCCTCGAAATTAAAGACAAAACTGAATGTATGATAAGGATAGAAAAATCATACCTTAAGACTTAAAATGATAGGGTATTGCTCGCGCATCTCATCCTCCCTCTCCCAGGTAGACTCACCTAGAGAGTGATGCCTCCAAGCTACGTGAACCAAGGGTATCGTCTGGTTCCTCAGCACCTTCTCCCGTCGATCCAGATTCTCCATAGACTGCTCTGGATAACTAAGAGTAGGGCCCACCTCGATCTCAGAATGATCCAGTACATGGCTAGGATCCGCCACATACCGTCTCAACTGCGACACATGAAATACATTGTGGACTCCCTCTAATGCAGGGAGCAAGTCCAGTCTGTATGACACATCACCGACTCTTTCGCTGATAACGAAAGGGTCGATGAAACGCGAACTAAGCTTTCTACCTCCACCAAAACGAATAATACCACGCGTTGGAGATATCTTCAAGAACGCCAGATCTCTAACCTAGCACAAACATGGTCTCAACTTAACTATAACAATCACATGATCAAACAAAATCACAAAACAAACAAGATTCAAATCCTAAGCTAAGCTGTTACCTCAAACTGCAAGGGTCTTCGGTGGCTATCGGTCCACTGCCGCTGTCTGTCCTGCGCCACGCGAAGTCGATCTCTGATGAGCTTCACCTTATTGGCTGCGTCAACAACCATCTCAGGTTCCAATAAAGCTCGCTCTCCAACGTCATTCCAAGACAAGGCTGTACAACAACTCCGCCCGTACAGTACTTCGAATGGTGACATTCCAATGTTGGCCTGAAAACTGTTGTTGTATGCAAACTCTACTAAGTGCAGGTGATCCTCCCAAGATCCTCCAAAATTCAAACACAAGTCCGAAGCATGTCCTCGAGTGTCTGAATAGTCCTCTCTGACTGTCCATCCGTCTGAGGGTGGTATGCAGTACTGAATTTGAGCTGAGTGCCCAAACTAGTCTGCAGACTCCGCCAGAAATAGAAAGTAAAGCGACTATCCCGATCTGAGACAATTCTCACCGAAACTCCGTATATCATGACAATCTGTCGTATATACATCTCTGCTAGCTTCTCAGTAGATGTACCCACTTTAAATGGCAAAAAGTGGGCTGATTTGGTCAACCTGTCTACGATGACCCAAATCACGTCTTTTTCTCCTGGTGTACACGGCAATCCAGAAACAAGGTCCATCATGATGTGCTCCCACTTCCACTCCAGAATGGAAAATAGCTGTAACAGTCCTCCTGGTCTCTGCCTCTATGCCTTTACCTGCTGACAGACTAAACATCTGGCTATGAAGCGTGCTTCCTCCCGCTTCATCCTATACCACCATACATGTTCCTTCAAGTCCCTATACATCTTGTTGGCACCTGGATGCATAGAGTACTAAGAACGATGGACCTCCTACATAACCTGCTCCCGAAGCTCTCCGCTAGGCACACACAGTCTGGAACCGTGCCTTAATGTGCCATCCTCTGCAATGACAAACTCATCATCCACCAATCCAGTTCGAACCTCCTCTCGGATACACTACAGAGTAACACCGTCGAACTGAGCTGACTTGATCCTCTCAATCAAGTCCGACTGAATCTGAAGGCCCCATATCTGTATCTGAACTCCTTGAACAATCACCTCGATCTCCAAGATCTCCAAATTTGCTAACAAATGATGATCCATCGTCAAACACATAGCTATCGGATACCTACTCAAGACATCGGCAACCACGTTGGCCTTCCATGGATGATACTACAATGAAATATCGAAGTCCTTCATCAACTCCAACCATCTGCGTTGCCTCATATTGAGCTCTTTCTGTGTAAACACATACTTCAAGCTCTTGTGGTCTGTGAAGATCTCCACACGCTCTCCGTATAGATAGTACTTCCACAACTTAAGAGCAAAAATAATTGCCGCCAACTCCAAATCATGGGTAGGGTAGTTCTTCTCATGCGGACATAATTGCCTGGATGTATAGGCAATTACCTTCCCATGCTGCTGCAAGACACAGCCCAAACCCTTCCCTGAGGTGTCACTGTAGATAGTAAACTCGCTTGATCCTGATGGCAATGTCAAAATTGGGGCTGTCGTCAGTCGTTTCTTCAACTCATCAAAAGCAACCTGACACTCCTCTGACCAGATAAACTCTGTATCCTTCCGGGTCAGCCTAGTCAATAGCTCTGTAATCTGAAAGAAATCCTGAACAAATCTCCTGTAATAGAAAGCTCCTGATCTCTGCGACTGAACTCGGTGCTGTCCATGCCTCAACTGCTCTGATCTTCTTCGGGTCGACTGAGATCCCATCTTCGGTCATAATATGACCTAGAAAATTAACTCAATCCTAGAAGAACTCATATTTTGAGAGCTTGTCGTAAAGCTGCTCCTTCCTGAGAGTCTCCAGAACCACTCTTAAATGTTCCTCATGCTCCTCTGGGGTCTTCGAATACACCAAGATGTCGTCGATGAATACCACCATGAACTTGTCCAAGTACTGGTGGAACACCTTGTTCATCAAGTTCATGAACACCGTCGGGACGTTAGTTAACCCAAACGGCATCACCATGAACTCAAACTGGCCATACTGTGTCCTGAATGCTGTCTTCGAAATATCCTCCTTCTTTACCTTCACTTGATGGTAACCTGACCTTAGATCAATTTTGGAGAATACCTTTGCTCCGCTCAATTGATCGAACAGATCATCGATCCTCGACAGCAGGTACTTGTTCTTGATCGTGAGTTTGTTGAGTACCCTGTAGTCGATACACATCCGTACCGACCCATCTTTCTTTGGTACAAAGAGTACTGGTGCACCCCACGGTAAATAACTCGATCGGATGAAGCCTTTGTCCTACAACTCATCCACTTGCTTCTTCAGCTCCATAAGCTCGCTGTTGTTCACTTTATAGACATATTGAGATATCGGCTCTGCGTCGGGCACCAAGTCTATAGAAAACTCCACATCTCTGTCCGGAGGTAATCCTGGCAACTCCTCCGGAAATACATCCATAAAATCAGCTATCAATGGATGTGGCACGCTCTGCTCCTCTACTGAAACTCCGCAGAAAACTCTGCTACTGTGCTCCATCTCCCGTCTGGTGAACTCGAACTCTGGCTCTCCTGGCCCTCTGAAAAGAACTCTACCGCCTCGACAATCTTTACTGGCATAGTGCCTGCTCAACTAATCCATACCGAGTATAATATCGTAGTTCGGTAATGGCATTACGAGCAGACTCACATCCTGTTCTCGACCTCCCAAAACTACTCTCTGATCCTTGCAAACATCACAGACGAGGATAATGCCACCCCCAGTCGTGATCTTGCAAGTCCTAAGCAATGGTTCAGAAGAAAGCTGGTGTCTAACAGCAAATAATACAGACACAAAGCTATGGGAAGCACCCGAATCAAATAATACGAATGCGAGAAAAGATTCGATAAGAACAGAACCTGCTATAAGATCTCTTACTGGCTCGGACTCCTCAGCTGCTATGGCGAAAGCTTGCCCCTGCTGACCTCATCTAGTCTGCTGCTGGTACTGGATAAACTTCTGTTGCTGGGTCGGCAATGGTCCATTCTGCTATCCTGTCGGTGCCTTGGCTCCTACTCCCTGAGCTGTACGTCCCGTAGCCATGGGACAATCCCTCAACTGATGCTCTGCTGCACCACAAAGTAGGCACTTGTCTAGCCTCTTTCTGCACTCATTCTATATATGTCCTGGCTTCTTATAGAAAGTGCAACTGATGACCTGCTGCTGTCTAGGTGTCTGCTGAAACTGCTTCTGCTGAAAAGGCTTCTGCTGATGCTGCTGCTGCTGATACTAAGGCCTCTTGGCCGGGCCCCTACTGCCACTGGCTCCATGTGAATCACGACCTCTCTTCGTCTTCAGTTTAAGGTCATCCTCCGCTGCCATAGCTCCCATCAAAATCTCCTCAAAAGTAGCATTTCTGTTACTCTTGATCAAGGACTTGACTTCCTTAACCAAGCCCTTCCTGAACCTCCTAGCCTTCGCTGTCTCGCTAAGGCCCTCCATAAATCTGCCTAGGTGGCAGAACTCTCCGGCGTACTCCTCTACTATCTCTTTCCTCTGAACCAGGTTCTCGAACTGCATCTCCAAAGCGCCAAATGCTGTGTCGGGGAAGAACATCTCCTTGAAAAGCTTCTTGAAAGCCTTCCAAGTCTGCCCCTCTGTACCAACCCTGGGGTCTGTCTGGTACCAAGTGCGGGCAAGGTCCTGCATCTGACTGCCCGCTGCTTCTACCTGGAGCCTAGCTGGTATCTCCGCGAGATGAAAGATCTCCTTTATATGCTCGATCCAGTCGTCGGCATATAGGATACCCTCGGTACCTTTGAAGTCTTGCGGCCGCATCTTCTGGAAGTCCTGAATGCCTGGAGTCTTCGGCTGGTACGATTGTATCTGCATTTCCTGTAGTTGGGCAGCCACCTTCTCTACTGCCACCATAGCTAGCTGATGGGCATTGTCAATGCCCTGCCTTATATCCTCCGCCTGGCGTCGCTGAGTCTCCATCATCTGCTGCATGAAGGCGAATAACTGTGCCATATCAACTGTCACCTGAGGCGGTGGTGGTAGCATCCCCTGAACTCCTGGGGTAGTCCTCGAAATCGGTGGAGGAGCACCCCCAAAAGTTGCAGACGGGCCCACATGAGCTGGAATAAGAGGTACTGTGGTCCCAGGGTCCTGCTGAGTCGGGAGAGAAGTGGCAAACCTCTCAGCGGTATCCCTTAGGCCAGAACGTTGCGAACGTATCTCCACCATCCTGAAGACAGATCAAACAATGAATCAATTACTGAGAAAGAAGCGATATAATCAAAGGAGGACAGTTTGTTTTCAAAAGAAGACAATTAGCAGCAAGAATTAGATAAGAATTTTTCTAATGTGATTGAGTACCTTAATTTATATCCTATATCCTACTGCAGGCTGTAGTGATACTCTAGTTCGAGTACCACTACGAAATTGCACTAGTTGCGACTTCGAGAGGACCTGCAGGGGCCACCACTAAAAATGTGTCACGACCTGCACCCGGTGTAAGGGCACGAGAAGTGGTTACGTCCAGCCTACGCCGCAGTGTCGGCGGTAGAACGCAGTCCTAAGTCACCTCATTTATCATAATCTAGAATATGCTCAGAAAGGAACAATATAATAAGTAAACTCAATCACAACTAAGATGGAAAAGGAGATAAGATAATCTCAACAGAGAGAGAGTCACAAATATAATAAGTTTCGGTGTGAACCACACCATAAATAATCTCAATACAATCACAATGTCTCATAACTAGGTAATAATATAAGTCCAATCTAAACTCATGGCAAGTCCTGAGTAACAACTGAATCCTGCTGAGGGTCCAGGTCACCTGTGTCAACTAGGCCTGCTCCATAGTAAGTGTCGCAGCAATCCTCATCATCTGTAATATTTCAACAGGTCCAGTCAGGACAGGAACGAATACATACCTCTCACACATATCATAACATAAAAGGAAATATAAAACAAGCTATAGAATAATACACATGAACTGCTGATAAAAAATAAGACTGTAAAAGAGAACATGATATATGAAAATAGATATACATGATATAATAAGAGAACTGAACTAACTACGTGGTGTAGAGCATAATCTGGTTATGTAAACTGGCTTAGGTTATACATGACTTAAATCTAGTTTGGAGTTGTACATGAAAAGGGTGTAGATCACATAACCAA
Source organism: Iris pallida (assembly GCA_029216955.1). Classification (NCBI taxonomy): domain Eukaryota; kingdom Viridiplantae; phylum Streptophyta; class Magnoliopsida; order Asparagales; family Iridaceae; genus Iris; species Iris pallida. The sequence continues at coordinate 105,223 of JANAVB010038419.1, forward strand.
ATAAATACTCCCCCTGTCCCAATCAGTACACAAGGATCTGTCAAGGTTATGTTATTGCACATGAAAGTAGTGTGTCACATGGATCCACCTGAACACGGTGTTAAACATGAAGGCTCACATGATCATGAGTGTACATGAATGTCACATGAGTATACATGAATAAATATGAATACAATGAGTAGACGATGCACATGATAAAGTACATGAGCACAATATACCCGATGTATCCGAGGGGATAACATTGCATGAAGAGATCCATATAGTACTAATCCGTGATAATATCGTGACAGCAACAAGTAAACTAGTCTATAACAAGTAAATATGTCCAAGCAAGAATGAAACGGTCAGAGAATGTACTCGCCTGGCAATCCAAGCTGCTGATGAGGAAGTATGACTGAACTGGAGTAATGTAATCCTATTTAAAACAACCATAAGTCACAACAAGGTCTAAAATATCATAAGGAATGCCTACAATATAATTCTACATGATTCTAGGTCATTCTAGGTCAAAGTCAACCCTTGGTCAACTCTGGTCAAACCTGGTCAACTCTGGTCAAACCTGGTCAACTGAAGGTCAACTAGTCCGTTTACTTATTTTTAGGTCAAGTACAAGTTTTCAAGTCATTCTAAGTTCGTTTGAGTCGATTTGGATCAAGTTTGACCCAAAGTTGACTTTTGTCAACTTGGTCAACTTGTCGGTCGACTCGGTCATTCTAGGCTCCTTGGGTCAATCCTAATCTGACTCAATACTCCCTAGTTCACATCACAAGCAACCAGTTATATATATATATATATATATATATATATATATATATATATATATATATATATATATATATATATACAAAACCTATTTAAAGGAGACTTTATATACATATATACATAACTTACTATATACACATATATGAGAAGGAGAGAAAAATGTTGGGTTTACGAAGGAAAAAATGAACTCAGACCTGGGATTGATCTAGCTCGACAAAACTCATCAAAATATATATACATATACCAACATTTAAAACATATTTTTTTTTTTTACCAACATTTAAAACATATATATATATATATATATATATATATATATATATATATATATATATATATATATATATATATATATATATATATATATATATATATATATATATATATATATATTTTATATTTATAAAAATATATATATATATATATATATTTATAAATATATATATATATATATATATATATTTTATATATATATATATATATATATATATATATATATATATATATATATATATATATATATATATTTATTTATAAATATATATAAATAAATATATATATATATATATATATATTTATTTATATATATTTATAAATAAATATATATATATATATATATATATATATATATATATATATATATATATATATATATTTATATATATTTATAAATAAATATATATATATATATATATATATATATATATATATATATATATATATATATATATATATATATATATATATATATATATATATATATATATATATATATATATATATATATATATATATTTATATATATTTATATATAAATATATATATATACATATACATATATATATATGTATATATATATATATATATATATATATATATATATATATATATATATATATATATATATATATATATATATATATATATATATATATATATTTTATTATATATATATATATATATATATATATATATATATATATATATATATATATATATATATATATATATATATATATATATATATAATATATATATATATATATATATATATATATATATATATATATATATATATATATATATATATACATAGGCGATTGGAATATATATACATATAAGATGGAAATAATTGAAAATAAAATTAGGGACTAAAACCTACAAGTCCAGAATCTTAATACCTTCATATAAACTCAGAAATTATGAGTTAAATCTAAGCAATTTGAAATATCCCAAAACAATCCAATAATATGCATATATCGAAACCCGAAAACCAACTTAATGCCCAAAATGTAATATACACAATTAGAATTTGCGAAACATGGCAAACACGAAGGTATCCATGTGTGTGACGTGTTCGGGTACTCACGGGGTCGAACCCGTGTCCGTATCGTGTCCACAGAGTGCCTATCGGAAAACCCGATACGCGTGTCAAATGAATCGGTGCGAGTTCGATTTCTCGCTCGATTCCGAACCGATTCTCGTGAAACTTCGCATACACCTAGGCTAACATGTCCCCGACCTACTGGCCGAGTTAGCCTGCGGCCAAGTGTCGTGTCTGACGCGCATGAAGCCCGTGTCCACGTGCGGCCTATGTGCGTGTGCACAGAACAGTGCACAGCGTCATGCACGCGGGACGACGAGTCTATGGACTCGTGTGTCCTACCACACGTGTCGTGGTCGTGTCCTAGGATAGGTTAGGTATAGGGCTACACGTAGGACACCCTGAATCGTGTCCACGTGTCCACACGTGTTGGCACGAAAGCCGTGTCAGCGGCGGCTGTACGCACGCGCGCGTTCGTGTGGACCCGTGCGGTTGCGATTACTCCCTCGATACGACACGAAGTCGGGCGAGACTTGGGGACTGACATGTCAGTCGTTGCCCCCACCTCCACGCCAAGTGGCATGCGGCCACGTGGCCTATGTCGTACAAAAATAGCGTGCCACAGCAGGACACGAGCGCGGCCTGCGCGTGCAGCGTGTTCGTGTCCTATTTGGACACGAACACGAGCTCGATTCGTGTCAAAAACTACGGGATCGGGATCCTTATGTCTAGGGATATCCAAAAATATAAATAGATTCGAAAAATAACAAGTTTCGATCCATTGGGTAATTACGTCGAACACCTATGTTGCAACTCCGATACGTGTCCGATACGCACATCGAACGAACACAAAATTGAACGAAACTAAACCTACAGGTCGAGGGTACCTAGATGCATGCTATCATGAAGAAAAATTAGAAGAAATATTGCTAGAACATGGTTTACCTATTGAGAGTCAAAATCTCAATGAAAAGTGACTCCTCGAGCACTCCGATGACCGATTTCTCCCGAGCAAACGCCTCCAACTCCTTACTAGCAGTGCTCCAGCAAGTTCTCCTCCCCATGGTCGCAACGTAATACGTTTGGCACGAATCGGATGCCGGATGATAAAGTTAGGGTTTTGAAGGGGAATGGAAACTAGGGTTTTTCTTTTGATCTAATGGAGGCTATGGAATTCTTCACAAATGAAGAGGGGCTGCTACTATGCTTGGTCGGCCATGCTAGGGAGGTATTAGGGTTAGGTTAAGTCACGGGCCAAGCATCCCTATGTTGCTACAAAGCCCAATGACAAAAAGCTAAAAAGGCTTATAAAAATAGCTTAAAAATCACTAAACATTCTAGAAAAATAGGTAAAAATTCTAAATTAATTTTAACAAGTCAATAATGAACCTAATCACATTACTAGGCTTCTAACATGGTTGACTAAGGTTATACCATCTAGGTCCTATCAATGCACCAATCAAAACACACAACAATCAATTTAATTTGCAAATAAATAAATAAATAAATAATGCACAAAGACTAAAATACCCTTAATTAGAAAAGTGAGTGTGACACCCACGGCGCACGTTGCGCGCAAGCATGACGCGCGACAGAAAAACACGCGGGCGTGCGGTGCGCAAGTTGCAATATGCACGAGGGCAAAAATGCCCACGACGTACGTTGCACGCAAGCGCGGGACGCGGCGCGCGGTAGCAAAAATACTGCGCGCGGCACTGTTCATCATTCCGACATCACCAAAAGGTGTGGGGAACCTATGAACAAGAAAATGGCATAACTTGCTCAAAATAAATCGTAATCAAGTGGTTCAAAAGCCAAAATTGGGTAGAATGAAATTTTCTACAACATGGAACTATTAGTTTTCGAAAATATCAAATTTTAAGAGATCAAAACCAAGAAAAACATAAAAATCTTAAAACTTAGATAATGTAAGCTTTAAAATCGAAAACTTCAAGTTCTAAAGAGGCTTAGAATCATACAAGTAAGAGAATAGAACAAACAAAAATAACATTTTTCAAGATTTGGCAAGATGTGCTTGCCTAGGTTTTGGAGGAGGAGCAAATGGAGAAGGAGTAAATGAAATGAATGGAGAAGAGAGAGAGAGAAGTTGGTTTTTATACAAAACCCTTCTCATCTCAACCCAACCCAAACCAACTCATGCCAAGTTGTACCAAACCAAAATAAACCAAGTACAAGATTAAACCAAGGCAAGGCTAAGAAAGATAAGTCAAAACATGGGTCACCCGACAAATGTCAAAAATCCGTATACGTACACTAAAAATACGTATAATGGAAAATAAGAGTGACAGGTATGCCGTCGGTATACACTAGTATACTGGCGGTATACCGATCAAGGAGAAAATCTATAAGTTGGGAAAATTTTAAAGCGTTCCAAAAATCAAAAAAAATATAAAACACAGTACAAAATACGTATCCGTATATAAATACCGATATAGTGAGACGAGTCTCACATATAGAGAACTCGACATCTCTGTCCGGCGACATCCCAGGCAACTCCTCGGGAAAAACATCCAAGAACTCTGTTATCAATGGATGTGGCAATTTCTGTCCCGCCAACAAAGCTCCACAGAACCCATCTCCCGGCTCAGCTGCTCCCCTGACGAACTCAAATTCTGGCTCTTCGGGCGGCCTAAACAAAACTCTGCCTCCTCTGCAATCTATACTAGCATGGTGCATGCTCAACCAATCCATACCGAGTACCACATCATAGCTCAGAAGTGGCATTACGAGCAAACACGCACTCAAATCTCGGCCTCCCAGTGTAACTCTCCACCCCTTGTAAATATTATTGACTAGGATAATGCCTCTCTAAGTCATAATCTTGTAAGTCCTACCCAGATATTCAGCAATAATATTGTGCCTAAGAGCAAAAGATACAGACACAAAACTGTGCGTAGCACCACAGTCAAATAAGGCTAATACAGCAAATGAATCGAGAAGAACAGAACCTGCCACGACATCTGCTACGGGCTCAGCCTCCTCTGCTGCCAGTACAAATGCTATGCCCTGGAGTGCTTCTCTCTGATGCTGGACAAAATGTTGATGTTCCGTCAGAAGAGGCGGCCCCTCGACTGAACTGCAGGTCCAGCTGGTGCTCTGGCATGTGGTGCTCTGCCCTGACCACCCTTGGCTGCACGAATAGGGCAATTCTTCAGCTAATGGTCGGAAGCTCAGCAGAACAGGCAAACTTCCAACCTCCTCTGCAATCCTCTCGGGTGTATGCTCCGACTTCCCACAATAAGTACACTGAGGAACCTGCCTCTGTCCCTGCTGCTGATGGGCACGTGCTGGTGCCTGATGCTGCTGAAACTGAGGCTGTTGGAACGGCCTCTGCTGAATGTGGGGACGCTTGGCCGGCCCTGCACTAGAACTAGCTCCCAAAGCATCACCGCTCCTCTTGGGCCTAAGATCGAAGTCCTCCTCCGTTATCTGAGCATCCATCAGAATCTGCTCAAAAGTTGCCTCACGATGCCCAGATGTGCGAGAACGAACAGCATGGATCAGGCCCCTCCTGAACTTGCGGGCCTTCTCCCCCTCATCCTGAACCATCCCTGGGGCGAATCGGCTCAGGCGAAAGAACCTCGCCGCATACTCATCCACTGACGAGTTCCTCTGGACCAGTCCTGTAAATTGGCCCTCCAACGTGCTGAGAGCTACATCAGGATAGAACTTCTCCTTGAAGAGCCTCCTGAAGTCCTCCTAAGACAACCCTCTCACTGACGCACGAGGATCCGTGCGGTACCATGTCAACGCAATGTCGAAGAACTGGCTCACCGCTGCTGATACCCACAGCCTCTTCGGGATCTCTGCCAGCTCCAGGATCCTCTCCACTTCCTCTAGCCAATCATCAGCGTAAAGGATGCCCTCGGTTCCCTGAAACTCTCGAGGGACCATCTTCTTAAAGTCTAGTACTGTATCAGGCCTCGACTGCTGCTGATGCGGCTCTTGGACTAGAGCGCCCGAAACCAGAGTCGTATTCACCTTCTCGACTGCTGCCAGTGCCAATTTATGAGTATTCTTTATGCTCTTCCTCAAAGCCTCTGTCTGACGTTGCGACGCCTCAGCCTGTGCTCGCTGCGCCTCCATCATCTGCTGAAGAAGCACGAACATCTGTGTAGCATCTATCGGCTGTGCATGTGGAGGTAGAAGAGTCCCTGGCACGATGATAGTAAGCCTCTAGATCTGCTGCGGAAGACCTCCAGGTGTTGCTGCCTCTCCCACCGAAATGGTAGGAATAATAGAGGTAGATGGGATAGCCTCATAGATTGCCACTCCCTCAACCAGAGTAATAGGTCACGACGGATCGGACCTCTCCGGTGTTGCACCGGATCCAGCTGTCTGAGCTCGAGTCGTTGTCATCCTCGAGACAAATTCGAGCAAAAGATCAATATGGCACAAGATAAGATATTATCAAAGAAGAACAATTAAATTGAAATGCAAGAAAAGTTGTTATGATAATCAAAAGATCGAATTTTTTTCTAAAATTTAACTGAGTAACTCCTATCATCACCTAAAACCTATATCCTAACTGTAGGCTCATAATTAGTACTCTAAGTCGAGTACCATTACAAGATCGTACTAGTTACGACATGGACCTGTATGGGCCACCACAAAAATGTGTCACGATCCGCACCCTGTTTAGGGGCACGAGCTCGTGGGTACGTCCAGCCTACGCTGCAGTGTCGGTGGTAGAACGTTGTATAGGTCGCCTATAAAATCTAACATCAACAATATATATATGTACCTGTCATCTTCGTACGGAGGAATATATATATAACTCAATCACATAAATCTAAGGAAGATACACACGAAAATATAAAGATATGATGGAAATGGAAAAGCTGGAAATAGATACAAGTCACAACGTGCAACAAGAGATAGAGAGTATATCACAATGTACATATCCCAAAATAATAATATACTACAGCCAAAATGATAAGCTGGAACACAGTCCAGTCAAACCTACTAGTCCAGATCCCTACCGGTGGTGCGTACTCTAAAGGCACCGACTCCACTAAATCCAAGTAGTAATTTGTGTCTACGCCAAACCCGTAGAAGGTCGGGCAGTCTGTATCTGAATCCTCTGAAAAACACAACAAAGTTATCCTGTCAGGATATGAGCAAGTACAAATGCTAACAGCAGTTCCATGTGAATTGAAAAATTCTATAAGAGACAGTAATAATGAAATACAAGATGAAATATCAAGACTGGAATATAAACATAATATGTAAATCTAGATATCATGTCAGGGTATGAAATACTAGAAATGTAGAACAGTACAGTAATAACTGATGTATAATGTAAACATAAATGGCGCCTTAAGATATTAGAGCGTTATGTGATCGACTTGGAACACATGATCAGGCTCTTCCATTTAACCGGCTATGAGTCCGAAAATACAAGAAAACAAGAATCAGGTCGACCACAATGGAAAGCTATGAGGTAAGTAGTAACACAGGTTAGGCTTTACCCTATGTGAGACGAGGGCAAAGCTATGATGTAAGTAGTAACAGAAATACAGGAGGGGTATTGATCGCATAACCTCTAATAACTCCCCATCCCCGAGTAGTATAATGGATCCAACCATGACACGTCATGACTCGGGATTTAAAGAGCAGGGGGCCAGCCCACTCCTAAATCGGTGTCTATACAAGTACAGGAAACAAGATCGAATAATGTACTCATATACCAGGTAAACCAGGAATAACCTCTCATGACGAGATCCAACGTATACTAGTCCATGTACCATCGTGTCAGGAATCAAGTAAGATACTACAACTGAATCGGATATAGCAGATATCAAGACAATAAAAACTATAAAAGAATGTACATACTTGCGGTCCTGAGCAGTCAATAGGAATTGAGGCTCAGAGGATAGCCACAGACCTAAATATGAGATATACAAGAGTTAATTAGGGTTTAATAGTGTTTGGCATGATTTTCAGTGTATGATATGCAAATCTAGGTCAAGCTCAGTCAAACTAAGTCAAACTATGTCACACTAGGTCACACTAAGTCAAACTAGGTCACACTAAGTCAAACTAGGTCAAAGGTTGATTTATAGTTGACTTTTGATCAACTGGTCAACTTCTAGTCTAATCTAGGTCAAATTAGGCTAATTGTTGACTCACAGTTGACTTTTGGTCAACTGGTAAACTCTGGTCAAGTTCTAGTCAATTCTAGGTCCAATGTTGACTTTTAGTTGATATTGAGTCAAAACAGTCAACTATGGTCAAACGGGGTCAACTCTAGCCTAGGTGTCACGACTCGGTCCCCAAATACTTGGGTCGAATCGGATCATGCCCAGCCTGCACCGTTGATGAGATGGCGGCAGTAAGCTGTAATCCACATGCAGGTGATCAACAACATTTGAAACTAAATTTGCCACAACATTTATCTAAACGATAATTTAAAACTTGTTCTGTTACAAGGATTCATAAACTTGAAATAACACAGAAATAACTAAACTCTCAAACTAAAGTAGCATCCATGGAGACGCCACAACATCCTCCTCAGGTGGAAGTACCGCCGGGTACAAATTAGGATCATAGTAGCTATTGATCAGCATCTCCAGGTCATCAGCAGAACCTACGGTTATCCAGTCAGGAAAGGAGCAAAGTATAATTCATGCAAATTTTAACAATTAAAATGATAATTAATATCATGCACTTTTAAACAGTTTGAAGATGAAACAGTTTTGAAATACAGTACAGTGATATGAATAGGTAATAAATATGACCGGATTGGGTTACAGTAGTATCCTAGCGATACGGTATGGCTTGTCCCCGTGTGAAGAGGGGAAAGCTAATACAGTCAGTTATCCTAATTTTGGATTTGGTCATATCCACTACTCTACTCCCCCAGTCCCCAACAGTACGGTCAGTACTCTCAAAAGAGTTCGTGTATAACAGTGGTTTAAACTTGCAATGAATGATTGTTAAAATAATCGTAAATCCACATAAATGTACTTGCCTTAAACTTCTCTGGTTGGACGAGATTGGTACTTCGGGATTTGAACAGTCACACTCTTCCTTGAAATCCTACATTCCGGGAATTTGTCTCAGAAACCACAACTCTAGAATTATCTAGTTACAATCTCTAAATTTTGTCTCCTAGTAAATTTTTAATCTTGTATTAATCAACACAATCAAAAACACGCTTTTCTAGTGCGTTACAATTAAGGAAATCCAAATTTATATTTTATTTCGAAAAACTTGTTTTTATTAATTTATTGGGAAAAATTAGTATTTTATAATTATATATATAAATATTTTTCTTTTCTTTAAATGAGAAAATCGTGAATTTCTAACTAATAATTAATATTAATATTAATTTATCCTACGCGTTCACAACCCCATAAAATCCACAGCTGATTCCTACTTATTACAAATTTACAAAAATAGATAAATGGGCTTATGCCCTTACATTTCCAAGAATTAAAATAAGAGAAAGAAAATGTTAGTCTTGTAAATTTACCTACAAAATTACATAATAATAATAACTAATAATTTCTAATTTAAAAATAAAATAGTATGAGTCTCAGAACTGGTCCAATCTTCACTTACAGCTACTCTGCCTCAACGTCCGGACAGACCGGTGCGTTTGTATTTCACTGGGGCCCATTGACCGATACGGTCGTCGCCCAAATAAATCCAAAAATAGTATTCTTTTTCGAAATTTATTTTAAAATTATATAATCAAATTTTATAGAAATTTTTTGGCAGCATTTCCTCTATTTTCGGGATAACCCAAAACTGGGAAACGTGCCGATTTTTCTTGCAAATAATCCCAAACCAGGGAAACCCAAATATAATCACAAAACTATTATATAAAACCCGAATCAGAAATTCGTTTCCAAAAATTTCGGAAACCCAACTAAACTCGGAAATTCTGAAAATCATCAGAACTCTTCCCAAAGTGTTCTCGTAAAATCCGAAAATTATCAATCCATCCACAGAACCCAAAAGTCAGAGAACAACTATCCAAAATTTTCCGAAACCAGAAACGTAGCCGAAACCGAATTTTTCGAAGAAAATCTATGGACCAAAACTCATCATCGACCAAGACAGGGGACGAACTACTGTGTTTACCAGAGATTACCCAATTATGACGAAATCTGAAGTGTAGCCTCAGACTCGGAACACGCCTCGCCGGAATACGGCTGCGTAAACTTCGCGAATCCAAAGAAACGGAACCGGAAACGAAACGTCACTGCTCGGAAACGGAACACTGACAGAGTGCACGGGCCACGCCTAGAAGCGGATCCGACGGGAACAGCACCAGAGAACGGGGAAGCATCCCGAAGAGGAGCCAGAGACTCGCGGGTGGCGCCGGAGCTCGGGGGTTCGGCAGAAAGCCGCTGGTCGGCCAGACGCGAAGGCTGGAGGAGATCGGGTCGCCGGGGACCTAGGGCACGGACGAAGGAGGCCGGCGGGCGGTCGACCGGACATCGGGGACAGCGGCGAACGGCTGGAAGAGCCGGCGGGGAGCTCGGCCGCGCGAGGAGGGTGCCGCGCTGGAAGGCCGGGGGTCGCGCGGGTTGGGGCTGCCGGGATCGGACGCGGGCAACCGTGAGCGCCGGAGAGAGCTCAGAGTTCCCCGGAAAGAAAATTGGGGGTTAGGGCACAGGGGTTTGGGAGTTGGGAAAGGAATTGGTAGTGTGGGAAAGGAGGAGGAAGAAGAGGGTTTATATAGAGTGGGTGGAGAGCTGTTACCGGAAGGGGAGAGAAAGGGGCGCGGCCGGTCGGGACGGTTACGGGAGGTAGGGGTCGGCCAACCGAGAGTCTTCGGTTCTCCTCAGTTGAGAACCCAACAGGAAATAATAAAAATGAGAGTTATAAACTCTCTCTCTCTCAATTCTAATGTATAAAGAAGGGTTTTTTAGCTTAATGGGTTAAAGAGCTAATGGGCTAATGGGTTTCCAAGTTAAAATGGGTTAATAACCAAAGCTTAATGGGTTTGGGCTTCGGCCAAACAATTTGGGATTTAAACAAATGACTAAAAATGACAACTAAATAATCATTTTACAACTCTAAAAATATTTTATTGGTTCCAATTTAGTTCGGTCTGGTTGACAAACAAAAGTCCAAAAATTTATTTTTTAAAAAAATAATTTTAATCATAATATTAGAAAATTACATGTTTTTGATAAAATTTCCAATTTTAATTATTTTCTAAAAATGCAAATTCCTAAATTAAGAATTAATTATATTAGCTAATTAAATTATAAAAAATTACGGGTTTCACAACCTTTCCTCCTTAAGAAATTTCGTCCTCGAAATTAAAGGATAGGGTTAGGAATTACCTCAGGTCCCAAACGAGGATGGGTATTTCTCCCGCATCTCATCTTCTCGCTCCCAGGTAGACTCGCCTGGGGAATCGTGCCTCCACATAACTCTGACTATGGAAGTCACTGAAGTCCTGGTCCTCTTCTCACCTTGGTCTAAAATCGCCACCGGCTTCTCAGGCATAGTGAGGCTTGGTCCAATCTCCAGCTCTGAGTGGTCTAAGATGTGATTCTCATCAGGGACGTAGCCTTTGAGCTGTGAGACGTGGAAAACATTGTGCACTCCCTCTAGATTAGCTGGTAGAGCTAACCAATACGCCACTTCTCCAATCCGGCTCAGAACTTCAAATGGTCCAATGTACCTGGGACTCAGCTTCCCAGCTCTGCCAAATCTGATTGTACCTCTGGTAGGAGAAATCTTCACAAAGACTTTATCTCCTTCTTCAAACTCCAGTGGCCTACGACTGCTGTCTGCCCAATGCTTCTGTCTGTCCTGGGCAATTCTGAGCTTGTCTCTGATCATCTTCACCTTCTCTGCTGCGTCGGTCACCATCTCTGGGCCCAGCAGTACTCTTTCTCCTACGTCGTCCCATGCCAAAGGTGTACGGCAACGACGTCCATACAGAGCCTCAAATGGAGTCATACCAATGCTGGCTTGGTAGCTGTTATTATGAGAAACTCTACCAAGTGCAAATGGTCTTCCCACGATCCTCCGAACTCCAAGACACACGATCTCAGCATATCCTCCAGTGTCTGAATCGTCCTCGCTGATTGACCATCTGTCTGGGGGTGATAGGCAGTGCTGAACTTCAACTGTGTCCCCAGGCTGTCATGCAAACTTTTCCAAAAGTGAGAGATAAAACGAGTGTCTCGGTCAGATACAATGCTTACCGGTACTCCATGAATCCGGTAGATGTGTCGCATGTATAGTGCCGCCAACTTCTCGGTGGATAAACCAACCTTGAAGGGAATAAAGTGAGCTGACTTGGTTAGTCGGTCCACTATAACCCAGATGGCATCCTTCTCTCCTTGGGAACGAGGCAAACCTGACACGAAGTCCATTGTGATGTGCTCCCACTTCCACTCCGGAATGTCCAACGGTTGTAGAAGTTCTGCGGGTCTCTGTCTACTGGCCTTCACTTGCTGACAGATCAAACATCTCGCCACGAATCTGGACACATCTTTCTTCATTCCATACCACCAAACAATAGTGCGCATATCCCGATACATCTTATTAGCTCCAGGATGTATAGAATACTGCGACTGGTACGCTTCCTTCATCAGCTCGTTCTTCAGTTTGCCAGATGGTACACAAAGCCTCGTACCATTCTTCAAAGCTCCATCGCTGGCGATTGAGAAACCCTCAAGTGTTCCCGCCAACACTTGGTCTCTCAGTTTTCAAAGTGCCTCGTCTTAAAACTGGGTCACCTTAATCTTATCCATCAGATACGAGCTCACTTGCAACTTCATCAGTACTGAATCAGCATCCAGCTCCATCCTTCTATCTCCAGGCAATATGATCTCTAATCCAAGCTTCTCATTATCCTCTAGCAGATGCCGCTCCTTGGTCAAGAATATCGCCACTGGGTATCGACTAAGTGCATCAACGATGACATTAGCCTTACCCGGGTGGTATTGCAGGTCGATGTCAAAGTCCTTCATTAACTCCAGCCATCTTTTTGCCTCATGTTCAACTCTTTCTGAGTGAAAACATACTTCAGACTTTTGTGATCTGTCTACATCTCCACTCTCTCTCCATACAGATAGTGCTTCCATAGCTTCAATACAAAGATAACTGCTGCCAGCTCCAGGTCATGTGTGGGATAATTCTTCTCATGGTTCCGTAATTGCCTAGATGCGTAAGCAATCACTTTCCCATTCTGTTGAAGAACACATCCCAGTCCTTTTCCAGAGGCATCATTGTAGATTGTGAAACCACCGGATCCTGCGGGTAGCGCATGGATTGGTGCAGTGGTAAGCCTTTTCTTCAGCTCCTCGAATGCAGCCTGGCAATCTTCCGTCCAGATGAACTCTTCATTCTTCCGAGTCAGCTTCGTCATCGGTTCAGCAATTCTAGCAAAGTCCTTCACGAACTTCCGGTAGTATCCCGCCAAACCCAAGAAACTCCTGATTTCAGCAACTGAGCTTGGGGTAGACCACTTCTCCACAGCAGCTATCTTCTTAGGATCCACCGAAATTCCTTCTCCTGTGACAACATGGCCAAGAAAATCCACCTTGTCTAGAAAGAATTCACATTTGGATAGCTTACCATATAACTTCTCTTTCCTCAAAGTTTCCAAAACTTTCCTGAGATGCTCCTCATGCTCCTCTTCAGTCTTCGAATAGATCAAAATGTCATCAATGAAGACAACAACAAATTGATCTAAGTATTCATGGAAAACCTTGTTCATAAGGTTCATGAATACAGCAGGAGCATTTGTCAGTCCAAACGGCATGACCAAGAATTCAAACTGCCCATACTTGGTGTTGAACGCCGTCTTGGGAATGTCCTCCTTCCTGACCTTGATCTGATGATAGCCAGATCTGAGATCAATCTTCGAGAACACCTTGGCTCCACTGAGTTGGTCAAACAGGTCATCGATCCAGGGCAAAGGGTACTTGTTCTTGATTGTGATATTGTTCAGCGTCCGGTAGTCGATGCACATCCGTACCGTTCCGTCCTTCTTGGACACAAACAAGACAGGTGCTCCCCAGGGTGAAGCTCCGTCTCGTATAAATCCTAAAGCCTTCAATTCATTGATCTGATCTTTCATCTCCTTGGCCTCCTTCGGGTTGACTCTGTAACATCCCTTAGAAATAGGGAAAGAGCCGGGGACTAGGTCAATGGTGAACTCTATGTCTCGGTCTGGGGGTAACCCGGGAAAACTATCAGGGAAAACATCCATAAATTCCGCTATGATAGAGTACGGAGGTCTGGACTCTTCAGTGATAGAGGTATAGGTAACACATTCCATCTCCTCCGGAGTTCGAAAGATTTTAAACTATGGTTCTCCAGGTGGACTGAAGACTACGCATCTTCGATGACAGTCTATCAGCGCATGCTGCTTACTTAACCAGTCCATCCCTAGGACTACATCATAGTTAGGTAAGAGCATGACAAGCAAAGGTGCTATAAAGTTATGGCCAGCTATGGTGATAGGGCATTCACAGATCTCAGTAATAGGTAGGGGTCCTCCTCCAGTCATAACTCTACAGATCTTCTTGCTAAAGCTAGTAACTATATGGTGTGCAGATATGAATTTGGTGGCTATGAAACTATGTGATGCTCCTGAATCAAATAAAGCTAAGGCAGGGTAGGAATGCACATAGATAGAACCTGATATGACATCCGCTACAGGTTCCTGAGCTGGCTCTGATTCCTCTGCTGTCAGGGCAAAAGCTCACCCCGTCTTCTGTTGATGTTGCCCAAACTGTTGTTGCTGAGTGGGCAGAGGTCCTTTCTGCGGAGTTGCTCCAGTCCGGTTAGTCGACAAAGGGCAGTCCCTCACTTGATGGGTGGAAGACCTACAGACTAGGCAGTGCCCTAGCCTCTTCCTGCAGATGTTTGCCAGATGTCCCGGCCTCTTGCAAAAGTCGTAGACGGGGATCTGCCTCTGAGGCACCTTATCATTGTTCCTCGCCTGCTGGTAGGGAGGACGGTTGTTGTTGTTGCTGTTGTTATTGTTGTTGTTAGGCTTCTTCTGATTACCCTGGAAGTTGTTAGTTCCAGGATAATCTCTCTTCGAGCGGGCAGGTTGGCTCTTCTCTATGTCTTGAGCTCGTTCCAGGATATTTTCATAAGTCTTAGCACCGTCTGAGATCACATGGGTGCGGATCTCTTCTCTTAGTCCATATCTGAACCTTTCAGCACGATCGTCAGGATCAGCCACCAGGTTCTTGGCAAATCGGCTGAGCTGGCCGAATTCAGCAGCATACTCTCCCACAGTCATGTTGCCCTGCTTCGGGTTCTGGAATTGTCGCTCCATCTCCCGCAACTCTGAAGTTGGGAAGAACTTCCTCTGGAATAACCTCTTAAAGGTGTCCCAGTCTATCTGTCTATCCTGGAGTCAGGGTTCATTTCGATACCAGGTGCTTGCTACATTTTGCAGTTGAAGTCCCACTGCTTCAACCTTGAGGTCTTCTGGAAGTCGAGCGACGCTTAGAAGACGCTCCATACTATCGAGCCATTCATCAGCATAGACGATTCCCTCGGTTCCCTTGAAGGGTCGAGGGTTCTGCTTCTTGAAACTCTCAATATCGCCCACCTTGGCAATATGATTCCCATTAATTAAATGGCCTTAATATTACATAAATTAATCCTTAAATTTATGTTTACCTTGGCAGGCCTTGGTTTCTGATGAGCTGCTTCTCCTCTTTCCAGTACAGCCATTGCCACGCTATGGGCATTCTCCATGCCTTCTCTCATAATGGCCGTCTGCTCGCGATGAGCTTCAGCTTGAGCTCTCTGGGCTTCTAGCACTCCTCTTAGCAGACCTATGAGGTCAGTAGGGTCCACAAGCACCGATGGGGCAGCTGGTGTGGACGAAACCATAGGGGGTTGCATCTCCGTCTGGGAAGATGATGGATCCACCGTTGAAGCAGCAAACAACCCACGAGGTTCATTCAATGGATGGGGTGTAAAACCCGGACTTGGTTGAGGCTGTGGGGTTTAATCAGGTGTTGACATCCCATCGCCAGCAAGGTTGGTTTTGTCAGTGGCCATTTTCTGGAAGGTTTAGGATATAAACATAAGCAAGGTAGCCTACCCGTCTATAATCAAGCAAAAATATTTAACATATATATATCGGTCCTATGTTGTGGCAATTTGATGTTCTAGTGTTCTAACTGTTTCCTAGGTTTTCCTAAGTTGTTGATTAATCGACCTGCATGGGCCACCACTAAAAACATGTCACGACCCGGTCCCCAAATACTTGGGTCGAATCGGATCATGCCCAGCCTGCACCGTTGATGAGACGGCGGCAGTAAGCTGTAATCCATATGCAGGTGATCAACAACATTTGAAACTAAATTTGCCACAACATTTATTTAAACGATAATTTAAAACTTGTTCTGTTACAAGGATTCATAAACTTGAAATAACACAGAAATAACTAAACTCTCAAACTAAAGTAGCATCTATGGAGACGCCACAACATCCTCCTCAGGTGGAAGTACCGCCGGGTACAAATCAGGATCATAGTAGCTATTGATCATCATCTCCAGGTCATCAGCAGAACCTACGGTTATCCAGTCAGGAAAGGAGCAAAGTACAATTCATGCAAATTAAAATGACAATTAATATCATGCACTTTTAAACAGTTTGAAGATGAAACAGTTTTGAAATACAGTACAGTGATATGAATAGGTAATGAATATGACCGGATTGGGTTACAGTAGTATCCTAGCGATACGGTATGGCTTGTCCCCGTGTGAAGAGGGGAAAGCTAATACAGTTATCCTAATTTTGGATTTGGTCATATCCACTACTCTACTCCCCCAGTCCCCAACAGTACGGTCAGTACTCTCGAAAGAGTTCGTATATAACAGTGGTTTAAACTTGCAATGAAATGATTGTTAAAATAATCGTAAATCCACATAAATGTACTTACCTTAAACTTCTCTGGTTGGACGATATTGGTACGTCGGGATTTGAACAGTCACACTCTTCCTTGAAATCCTACATTCCGGAAATTTGTCTCAGAAATCACAACTCTAGAATTATCTAGTTACAATCTCTAAATTTTGTCTCCTAGTAAATTTTTAATCTTGTATTAATCAACACAATCAAAAACACGCTTTTCTAGTGCGTTACAATTAAGGAAATCCAAATTTATATTTTATTTCGAAAAACTTGTTTTTATCAATTTATTGGGAAAAATTAGTATTTTATAATTATATATATAAATATTTTTCTTTTCTTTAAATGAGAAAATCGTGAATTTCTAACTAATAATTAATATTAATATTAATTTATCCTATGCGTTCACAAACCCATAAAATCCACAGCTGATTCCTACTTATTACAAATTTACAAAAATAGATAAATGGGCTTATGCCCTTACATTTCCATGAATTAAAATAAGAGAAAGAAAATGTTAGTCTTGTAAATTTACCTACAAAATTACATAATAATAATAACTAATAATTTCTAATTTAAAAATAAAATAGTATGAGTCTCAGAACTGGTCCAATCTTTACTTACAGCTACTCTGCCTCAACGTCCGGACAGACCGGTGCGTTTGCATTTCACTGGGGCCCATTGACCGATACGGTCGTCGCCCAAATAAATCCAAAAATAGTATTCTTTTCCGAAGTTCATTTTAAAATTATATAATCAAATTTTATAGAAATTTTGGCAGCATTTTCTCTATTTTCGGGATAACCCAAAACTGGGAAACGTGCCGATTTTTCCTGCAAATAATCCCAAACCAGGGAAACCCAAATATAATCACAAAACTATTGTATAAAACCCGAATCAGAAATTCGTTTCCAAAAATTTTGGAAACCCAACTAAACTCGAAAATTCCGAAAATCATCAGAACTCTTCCCAAAGTGTTCTCGTAAAATCCGAAAATTATCAATCCATCCACAGAACCCAAAAGTCAGAGAACAACTATCCAAAAATTTTCGAAACCAGAAACGTAGCCGAAACCGAATTTTCCGAAGAAAATCTATGGACCAAAACTCATCATCGACCAAGACAGGGGACGAACTACTGTGTTTACCAGAGATTACCCAATTATGACAGAATCTGAAGTGTAGCCTCAGACTCGGAACACGCCTCGCCAGAATACGGCTGCGTAAACTCCGCGAATCCAAAGAAACGGAACCGGAAACGAAAAGTCTCTGCTCGGAAACAGAACACTGACAGAGTGCACGGGCCACGCCTAGAAGCGGATCCGACGGGAACAGCACCAGAGAACGGGGAAGCGTCCCGAAGAGGAGCCAGAGACTCGCGGGTGGCGCCGGAGCTCGGGGGTTCGGCAGAAAGCCGCTGGTCGGCCAGCCGTGGAGGCTGGAGGAGATCGGGTCGCCGGGGACCTAGGGCACGGGCGAAGGAGGCCGGCGGCGCGGTCGACCGGACACCGGGGACAGCGGCGAACGGTTGGAAGAGCCGGCGGGGAGCTCGGCCGCGCGGGGAGGGTGCCGCACTGGAGGCCGGGGGTCGCGCGGGTTGGGGCTGCCGGGATCGGACGCGGGCAACTGTGAGTGCCGGAGAGAGCTCAGAGTTCGCCGGAAAGAAAATTGGGGGTTAGGGCACAGGGGTTTGGGAGTGGGAAAGGAATTGGTGGTGTGGGAAAGGAGGAGGAAGAAGAGGGTTTATATAGAGTGGGTGGAGAGCTGTTACCGGAAGGGGAGAGAAGGGGGCGCGGCCGGTCGGGACGGTTACGGGAGGTAGGGGTCGGCCAACGAGAGTCTTCGGTTCTCCTCAGTTGAGAACCCAACAGGAAATAATAAAAATGAGAGTTATAAACTCTCTCTCTCAATTCTAATGTATAAAGAAGGGTTTTTAGCTTAATGGGTTAAAGAGCTAATGGGCTAATGGGTTTCCAAGTTAAAATGGGTTAATAACCAAAGCTTAATGGGTTTGGGCTTTGGCCAAACAATTTGGGATTTAAACAAATGACTAAAAATGACAACTAAATAATCATTTTACAACTCTAAAAATATTTTATTGGTTCCAATTTAGTTCTGTCTGGTTGACAAACAAAAGTCCAAAAATTTATTTTTTTAAAAAAAAATAATTTTAATCATAATATTAGAAAATTACATGTTTTTGATAAAATTTCCAACTTTAATTATTTTCTAAAAATGCAAATTCCTAAATTAAGAATTAATTATATTAGCTAATTAAATTATAAAAAATTACGGGTTTCACACTAGGTATCCTATTCCTAGCATTTATCTACCAAGATACCACATATCTTGGCCCTATTGGTATCCCGATACCAATATCTTGGTTTAGGTATAAATACCTTAGCCTAGGTAAACCCTTACCTATAAGGTAAACCTATAACTTACCTCTACCTTAGTATATAGTCAACCCTCTACCTATACCATAGTATCCCAATACCATACCCTTGTATCTTGATAATTTAACTTAGTATCTCAATACCTTATCTTGAAGGTATCACAAATACCTTACCTTACCCATTACTAAGGTAACTCACATTACCTTGCCCATAACAAGGTAAATCACATTTACCTTGAGATACCACTCTTGGTATCCTAAGATACCAAGGCACTAACCTATCTAACCATTACCTACCACTATCTAACTCTAACTAACATCTAACATATCCTTCTAACATTACCTTAACTTCTAACAACCCACCTACCAATATCCTAACATATAGGATACTAACACTCAACTAACATACAACATCCTATTTAACCTCTCTTAAAACCTCTCATCTAACCTCTCCTATAGACACTCACACACAAATATATATATATATATATATATATATATATATATATATATATATATATATATATATATATATATATATATATATATATATATAAAATTTTATGTAAGTATGTATATTAGTGTGAACACACTCACAACCTGTAAAACACACAAACAAAATATACATAAACACCCACACACACACTAATATATACATACTTACATAAAAAAAATTAATATATATATATATATATATATATATATATATATAGATATATATATATATACATACTTGCTTCTCCTCCTCTTCACACTCTCTAACATCCACACACAACACATACTCCTTACAACACATTCACACACACACACACTAACACACGTGTATATATATATATATATATATATATATATATATATATATATATATATATATATACTTAAAAAAAAAAATATATATATATATATATATATATATATATATATATATATATACTTACATACATACATACTTGCTTCTCCTCCTCTTCACACTCTCTAACATCCACACACAACACATACTCCTTACAACACATTCACACACACACACTAACACACGTGTATATATATATATATATATATATATATATATATATATATATATATATATATATATATATATATATAATATATATATATATACATACACTAACACTAATATTTATATATATCCAAAACATCCCGAAACCTATCTGAATTCCTAAATCCTCGCAATTCTACCCTCTAGGGCTTATACACGTACCCCACACAAGCAATCTAACTCGCGCACGCGAGCGAAAACAAGAAACGAGGCCCGAATGGCCAAATGGCCATTCTGGCGACTCCGGGGTGTCCGATTCACGATACCGCACGATACGGACACCAAACCTATCCGAATTCAACCCAAACTCTACCCACGAGTTCTAAATAATGGTTATGACCTATTCTAAGTGCTAACTTGCCAATTCTAGTGTCAGTGCAAAAAGTCACCCGTGTGTTAGAACCCGAAAACCCCGAAAAAGCCTATTTTTATGATTTCTCGCAAAACGATCCCATGTATCCAAATATGGACACGTACCTAGCCTCTTCTCACCCAAAATAACCTAATTAGGCTAGGGACAACATCCAAATATGTCAATTTAGGATTTTCTCCAAATTTGGCATTAAACTTAGGCCAAAAGTCCCAAATCGAGTCCAATGGGTTCCAAAGCTCTCCTAATGGGTTATCCTGCACCTCGGACATCCTCTAATATGCAAATGACACTAATTAGAAGTAATTACAAAGGTTTAGAGTAGGGGTTTACCTCTTGGGAGTTGGAATCCCAAGGAAAAGTCCCAAAATCACTTCTTTTAGGTCAAAGCCCAAAATCTATGCTTCCACCACCACCAAGCTAGATCTACCTAGATCAAAACCACAAATGAGAGGTAAACAAGAGTTAGCACCAAGATTAGAGATAGATCTAGAGTATGGAGAAGATTTGGAAGAGATTTGCTTACTTTGGTGCTTAAAATACAAAAGGAAAAGAAGGATTTTGTGGAATAAGAGAGAGAGAGAGAGAGAGAGAGAGAGAGAGAGAGAGAGAGTTTCTTGCAAATGAGAAGAATGGGGGGTACAATTCTGGTCAGCCATGCAAAAAAGGGGTTTGGGGCATTTGGCACATTACTAAAATGCCCTCCAAGTCAAAGAATAGAATGGTTTTGAGTTGGGGTCAAAAGGGTAACTTGGAAAATCCTAATTCCAAGTTCTAAATCTATATCTAATCCCTAATCCCACTAAAATCAAATGAGATTAGTCAAAAATAAATTTTGGGTTTGGTCATTACAAGTTGGTCGGATCCAGTTGGGTCCAAAATTGACCCAGGTCACTAACACAAGTCGAAACGAGACAAAACTCAAATCCGATCAAATAAAACCCCAAAACACCATATTAATAAATAAATAATCACAAAATATTAGAATATTGAAAATGACAAATTTGTCTTCAATTTTGAAAATTGGAGGTGACAAGGAGATCTTATTCTCAAACTTGAGCCTGTGATCTGAGAAAATTCGTGCTTGTCACAGCAAAATCAAGGAAAATCGATAAAATTGGATCGATTTTGTCATTTGGGGACGATCGGGACTGCATCAAGATTGCTCACGGTTGAACCGAGAATAGAATGGGATGCACGTTGGGTGGTGAGGCGGCGATAGAAGCTTACATCGAAAATTGGTGAGTCTCGATCCAGTCGGATCGAACCCGATCTTGGAGGTCGAAATTGAGAAACTGCAGCAAACTTCGACAATGGTACATAAAGTGAGCTACAACAACGAGCTCCGGTGAGTAGGTTGCCGGGGTCGCAACCTCAGTGGAGGAAAAATCAGGGTGGATGCTATCGGGTTCGATCGGTTGAATCCAACCTCTTGAACCTATCGACGAAGCGATCGAGTGGCGGCAAGACTTCGATGCACAGATCGTCGGTGGCGGCGAAGCGTAGGGGGGTCGAAGATGGAGGTTTGGAAGGAGGAAGTGAATTTTGATCCCCAATTTACGGATCGTGATGAGGAGCGGGAGAATTTGAATGAAATAAAAATTTTGTTCTCACAATTTTGTTTATATAACTTAAAACTTTTGAGAATTACACAAATAGTTCAATATTTGCACACTCAGTTATTTAATTACATTTTCTATTTGTTTTGAATATTCAATTGGTTTTTCCCTCTAATTCAAATTTAGTGGTTAGATCTATGTGTTGGGAATGAAGCGCGAAAACCGTTTCCCCAAACCAGAAAGTCCTGCGAGAGAACCGAGCAAAAGCACACAAACCAAAAATGCCAAACACAATCGCAGGTACAAAAATTTTAAAACGTGGAAAACCCTTGCGAGAAAAAACCACGAGACGATCGGAGTCCAACCCTGAAGAACCTCCACTAATGTAATAAAGAGAATACACCCTCTACAAGCTCCTTCCAATCCAATATGGATCACCACAACTCACTTGGAAGAAGAAAATTTTGATTACGGACTCCGAAGAACAAGAGATGCCAAAAATTATTCGAAGCAATCTCTCCTTCACAATATTCCTTAATCCTCTCTCTCTCTCAAATATTGTAAAACACTCTTATTTTTTTAGATGATTTTCAACTGGCATGCATCACCCTTTTATAAGCCCTTGGTAATCTATACATGGAAGGCCAATATATATGAAAACTTCCAATATGCATCAATCATATATTTAATGAAAGTCCAATCATAATTGGAAGCCCAATTATATGGAAATCTACTATATGAAGGATCCAATCATAAATATATGATCAAAGTAAATATGGAAATCCAATCATATATTTCCTAACGATATATGTTCCAAAATAGGATCCATGTACTCCCCGAGCTTCTCCGACACACAAATGGCGCTCGTCGCACTCTGGGGTATTCTCCAAATAGGTTGGGAACCCCACCCACTCCAATAAATCTCCCCTTTCACAACTAGGTGGAGGAACTCGTCATTCCGACGATCCACCTGCAGTACTCAAACTTCTTCTTGGTAGAACCTTCGTGAGCATGTCCGCTCCATTGTCATCAGTATGGACCTTCTCAAGCGTCGCATCCTTCTTCTCAACCATATCTCGTATCCAATGATACCGAGTCTCAATATCCTTGGACCGACTATGAAATGTCTGGTTCTTTACAAGGTGAATGACATCTGGCTATCGCAAAGCAAAGTATACTGCTCTTGCTTTAGCCCCACTTGTAATGCCTCAGTCCCAAAATACTTAGGACCAAGTACGTAGACATGCCAGCTACATACATACGAAGCATACTCCAATATATAGGAACCTCGTATGTATACATAAGCCGTAAAATATAGTAACCATGAAACTAATCTCATCCACAAACCAATATATATCATAAAATCAACTTATTAAAGTCATTTGTATAAAACGTTGGGCGGAGACAAATCCACTACCAACAAAAAGAGAGAAATACATAGCAACGATGGAAGAGTCGAGCGAAGCTTAAGATGATCCAAAATCTAGCATCGTGAAGGTCGATTGTAAACTATGTCCTTGGCTAGAGCACCTGCAGAAATCATAACACACCTGGACAAATCACCAGGTCCTCAAAGGGACGTAACAAGATACAGGAAGAACATGCTAATATGAACTGTCAGAATAACAAAATAATATACAAAAGACTATCCTAGACACAAATATGCAAAGGAGATTCTAATCGTCTAATGTGCAATTTAGAGGACAACTTTCATGTGCATGGGTGTAATTTAGGCTATAAGTACGTAACTGGCATCCAGTCGTCCGTATCCGGCTGTAACGTCCAAAACGTCAAAGGATATCTGCAAATATATCACGCCATAGTTCCTTTCGAAAACTATGGTTTACCTGTTTGGCTTCCCATACGCACTAGCGACTGTCCTCCCCTAATATTCCCCATACTATCCAAGTCATGTCTATGACCTGTCCAGTTTTGTAACTGCTCGAGTCTCTATACCCTAGTCATAGCAGTTACGATCTATTCGTCACATGACTATAGAGATGGCCAGTCAATATGCAAGCCGTGCCCCTAGCAAAATGTCTCAAACCGTGTAATAGAAGTGTCATGGCCAGGAGAGATATAAGAATATCCCACAACAAGAAGGTAGTCCACTAAAACTAAGTCAACATGCATCAAATAAAATAAATAACGAAAACAACTAATAGAGTCGCTTGCACCCAAGTGTGGCTTGGACGCGCAGTTTAAAACCAATAAAACTAAAAAAATATGAAACAAAGTCAATAAATGCTGAAAATAAAAAGTATGATAGTAAATATAGCAAGGTATACTTGCCTGGTGGTTGGAAGGTGTTTTGACGACGTCCAGTAGATGAAATCGACAAGTGAGAAGAAGCTACACGAGTGGAACCTCCGTAACCGTTCCAGGATGCTGAAACAAACATCAAAAACATTTTCGATGTAAAAGATATATCTAGGAAATGCCTGTCCGAAAGTCCAATTCTGAAACAGGGGCAAAACCGTAATTTCGGATCAAAACGATGTCCGCCGTTGGATCCGCTTTGCACCAAAATGCGTGCCAGAACCTATGGTCTCCAAAGTCGTCAAACTACATATCTACGGATCCAATTTTTTGAGACGGACTCAACGGCATGTCCAATTTTCGATTTCGATGAGCCGTACACAAAATCACCCATTGAATCGGATCGTGGGGTCCGCAAAACGGCGATCCGATCAACTATCTTAGAATCGGACCAAACTTGGCTCACAGGACTAGAAAAATATTTTGAGTCCAATGGCACAAGTTTCGTCGTGATTTGACAAGTGCGCACAAAGTAATTGGAAAATTTGGAAAATGGCCGATACGGCGTTCTTCGACGGATGGGTCAAATTTGTCGCGCACCCGCGACCAATTTGAATTCCGTCAAAGCCCACACGTCCACAAAGTCGATACGCACCTTTCGATGCCTTCGGTTTGCGATGGGGTCGTCCGTTTGTCGAGACGGACCTCGTATAGAAGTTTTTCGAAGTTTTTAAAACTGATTTTTTTCTCAAGTTGGAATTGAAATTAAACAGAAACTATTTGTCTAAAAATAAAACTATTTGAAAGGGTTTATACATGGTTAGGTTGTCTACAACTCTGTTCAAGTGGTTTTTTTAGATTGGTCAATGGTTTGACAGAAATCGGTCCTCAAAGTTGGGGTTTTGGGACAGTTTCTATATTCAAAAAATCAAGTTTTTTTCTCGATTTTAGAACTCGATTTTGTTCGCATACATCGCAATTTAAAACACACTAATTGAAGAGAATGGAAGGTGGTTAGGTTGTCTACGTGTAGCATGTATCGATTCGAAAAATAAAGAAACGAGGAGGAAGAAATCTCACTCGGAAGTTGGCGAGTTGACTGCTTACTGTTGTTGTTGCGGTTGATGGCGCTGCTGCTTGCGACGCTTCCGGGCAGCCTCCCGACGACTTCATGGTGGCGCCGGTGTTGGGACAGGTTCATCAGGGTCGGGCAAACGCCTGGGATGGAGATTTGATGTTCACATTGAGTTTTTGGAGTAGTTTCGATAGAATCTCGAAATACACATATATAGAGAATTATCGAATTTTGATTCGAAATTAAATTAGATTTTGATTCAAATTCGAACTGGATTTAACATAATCTGGTGGAGAATGGGATTAGGAACGTGTAGGAGATGATTTGGTCGAAAATGGTTCAAATTTGATTGGATTTTGAATTATGCAAATCCCTTCTTTCCGCATTGGGCGCGGCTCGGGCTGGGAGGAAGAAGCACTATAGCTTCTTCCTTTTTGTTCTATTCCCCCTTTATTTTATTTTTTTAAATATAACAATATATCTATAATTCATAAACTTTATTATCATACCTTTCTAATGTAATTTATATGTACATATATAACCATTTCTATTATCCTATATACATATTTACAAAAAAATAGAATCTATATAGAATTTAAAAGATATATGTTCGATATATTTATAACCCAAAATTTTTTTTATAATAAATTTCTATATGACCCTATATCTTGAACCAAAATAAAAATAATTAATAATTAAATAAATTGTAAGATAAATAAAAAGAATTGGGATATTACGAAATAGACAATTTATATACCTTATATATATATATATATATATATATATATATATATATATATATATATATATATATATATATATATATATATATATATATATATATATATATATATCCCTCAAAAAAAAAAAATATATATATATATATATATATATCCCTCAATATAAAAATCCCTATATTTGTTTGGGTAGATATACTCAAAAATAGACAAATAAATAATAATAATAACAATAATAATAATAATAATAATAATAATAATAATAATAAGGGTAATATACACTTGTGCGAGTACCCATGAAATTTACTATTATTATTACAAAACAAATTTAAATTTCAAGTCCTTTTATAAATAAATAATTAAATATTAAAAACATGGAAATTTAACCATAAAATGATTTAGTAAATTTTTAAACAACTAAATATTAAAATAAATATAGAGAATCTATAGCTAGCACGCTAGTCATGGCACACGGTCGCACTAGCCGTGCCATGCTTTCAAGTCAGCCTATGCAACCATAGTTAGCCATGACTAAGATTGTTCATAAGAATATCATTTCTTAAAATATATAAAAATCATGACTATTTTCTTCAAGCAAAAATATAAAAAAAAATTCCATAAAAACTAGGGATTTTACATCCTTCCCAACTTATAAGAATTTGGTCCTCGAAATTAGAAACAACGCACAATCTATGGAAACGAAGTGCAAGATGGAAGGAAGAATTGAGCGCGAAGATCGGGTCACGATTTTTGTACAAAATAGATAAACGGTTGTGTAGGTCGTCATCGCACTTTCGCATTTTAGCAGGGCACTATGATGACATACGAACCGAGAAAGTAGAACAATTTATGGTACTTACAAGGTTACGGGAGTGGGTTC
Source organism: Iris pallida (assembly GCA_029216955.1). Classification (NCBI taxonomy): domain Eukaryota; kingdom Viridiplantae; phylum Streptophyta; class Magnoliopsida; order Asparagales; family Iridaceae; genus Iris; species Iris pallida. The sequence continues at coordinate 132,526 of JANAVB010038419.1, forward strand.
TAACTTGATCATAATAACCTCCTACTACTTAGTCCTTATGTCCTTTTGTCTCTATGTCGATCTAGATAAAATGAGAGGTCATGCTATACTCATGGACATGATTTCTAAAGAGAAGGTAATCGCCTAGGTTGGGTACGGCCCAGAAAATGGTTCTAATTATTCTCAAGTTTCCAAAATGGTTAGAAGGTCATGATAATACATCTAGGGTTGAAGGAAAAGAGCGAGTAACTCGAGACGAGGTGGTAGTCACATGGATTGACCGATGGATAGCTATACTTGTGTATATACAACTATCATGGCCAAGGAAATATTTCGTATGTACGAATGTTTGTTTTTGAACTCGACAAAAACAATAAGAGTTTAAAGAAGATGTGATCGAATTGCAATATGGGTTTCAAAGGCGATTGAATAGTTTAAAGGGAGTTGTCAAGGTAGTGCGGATGTGATCCTAGAGGGCAAGTTTAACTTTAGCTCAATCCGCATAAAATAATATATGAGGAGCGAACCAAGTGCACTAGGTTGATCAGACCATAATACACCGATTCTGATTAGACAATATGTTAGTGGATGCACCCAATAAAACGTACCTCCTGAACAAGCTCGATAAAAGAATAAGCTTGCAAAACTAGGCTAATAATAGCAACATTTAGTCATGATAGTCCAAAATTATGAGTACACGAGATGATGATGAAGAAAGTATAACTAGTCCAAGTTCCTAAAGAATCTAAATCTCGTCTGGTGTTTGTGCCTATACAGACGTCCTACTATTTTCTTGTCCTTTGCTTTGGTCGATAAAATGGGATATAGACCTCCAAAACTCTATAGTCTAGGCAATCCTATTAGTATCTTCTTTAATGAGTCACAAGGACAAGAAAATGCTAAGTAATAAGGTATTCTACCCAACTTACAAGGGTTCAACTAATATTACAATCAACAAGAAAGCATATATACCTAGTACGAGTCCCTAGCCTATATTAAGAACGAAAGAAGAAGATAAGATTATGGTTAAAGAGTTCAAGCAGGATGCAAATCAAGGACGGCAACGAGAGTTCGAAATTGGGAGTCAAGGAAGAAGGTCAAGTATGTGGATAAGATTTTCTAGACTCTAATCCTATATGCAGGCCTGCTCGATACAGTAACATAACCGAAACGGTTAACTTGACCTGCATGGGCCACCACAAAGACATGTAACGTTCCAGTCCCAAAATACTTAAGACCAAGTATATGGATATGCCAGCTGCATACATACGAAGCATACTCCAATATATAGGAACCTCGTATGTATACATAAGCTGTAAAATACAATAACCATGAAACTAATCTCATCCACAAACCAATATATCATAAAATCAACTTATTAAAGTCATTTGTACAAAACATTGGGCAGAGACAAATCCACTACCAATAAAAAGAGAGAAATACATAGCAACGATGTAAGAGTCAAGCGAAGCGAAAGACGATCCAAAAGCTAGCATCGCGAAGGTAGATTGTAAACTATGTCCTTGGCTAGAGCACCTGCAAAAATCATAACACACCTGGAGAAATCACCAGGTCCTCAGAGGGACATAACAAGATACAGGAAGAACATGCTAATATGAACTGTCAGAATAATAAAATAATATACAAAAGACCATCCTAGACACAAATACACAAAGGGGATTCTAACCGTCTAATGTGCAATTTAGAGGACAACTTTCATGCGCATGGGTGGGATTGAGGCTATAAGTATGTAACTGGCATCCAGTCATCCGTATCCGGCCGTAACATCCAAACCGTCAGAGGGTATCTGCAAATATATCACGCCATAGTTCCTTTCGAAAACTATGGTATACCTGTTTGGCTTCCAATACGCACTAGCGACTGTCCTCCCCCAATTTTCCCCACAATGTCCAAGTCATGTCCATGACCTGCCCAGTTTTGTAACTGCTCGAGTCACTATACCCTAGTCATAGCAGTTACGATCTATCTGTCACACGACTATAGAGATGGCCAGTCAATATGCAAGTCGTGCCCCTAACAAAATGTCTCAAACCGTGCAGTAGAAGTATCATGGCCAGGGGAGATATAAGAATATCCCACAACAAGAAGGTAGTCTACTAAAACTAAGTCAACATACATCAAATAAAATAAATAACGAAAACGACTAATAGAGTCGCTTTCACCCAAGCGTGGCTTGGACGCCTAGTTTAAAACCAATAAAATTAACAAATATGAAACAAAGTCAATAAATGCTAAAACTAAATAGTATGACAGTAAATATAGCAAGGTATACTTGCCTGGTGGTTGGAAGGTGTTTTGACGACGTCCAGTAGATGAAATCGGCAAGTGAGAAGAAGCTACAAGAGTGGAACCTCCACAAACATTCCAGGATACTGAAACAAATATCAAAAATGTTTTCGATGTAAAAGATATATCTAGGAAACGCCTGTCCGAAAGTCCAATTCCGGAACAGGGGCAAAATCATAATTTCGGGTCAAAACGATGTCCGCCGTTGGATCCGCTTTGCACCAAAACGCGTGCCAGAACCTACGGTCTCTAAAGTCGTCAAACTACATGTCTACGGATCCAATTTTTGAGATGAACTCAATGGTATGTCCAATTTTGGATTTCGATGAGTCGTGCACAAAATTACCCGTTGAATCGGATCGTGGGGCTCGCAAAACGGCGATCCGATCAACTATCTCAGAATCGGACCAAAATTGGCTCACAGGACCAAAAAAATATTTTGAGTCCAATGGCGCAAGTTTCGTCGCAATTTAACAAGTGTGCACAAAGTAATTAAAATTTTTGGAAAATGGTCGATACGGCGTTCTTCGACGGATACGGGTCAAATTTGTCGCGCACACGCGACCAATTTGAATTCCGTCAAAGCCTACACGTCCACAAAGTCGATACGCACCTTTGATGCCTTCAGCTTGTGTAACTCCCTGAACCTATTTTTGGGTATTATTGAAAATTTTATTTAGTTTAAAAAAAATGTTTTATTGAATTGGTTAGACAAATACATTTCAAATCTTAAATTGTCTTTTACTAATAATTAGAAATCATTCTTAGCAATTAATTCTTTTATGGAGAATATTAGAAATCATTCTTAGCAATTTTTTGAATTCCCTTAGTATGATTATAACTCAAATTTCCGATTAATATTCAAAACTACTAAATAATATTAATTTGTGCATTTCCAATAGATTACAATATTGTTATTGTTATTAATACTAATTAATTTTGTAATTAATTATTAAATTACAAGATTAATTGTTTTTTCTGTTAATTAATATATGATTTTATTTAGAGGAAATGCAGTAACTGATAGTTAGTTATTTATAGGGGTGCAACTCGGGCGGGTTGGGTCGGGCTTGAGGTCAACCCTAGCCCAACCCGATGAATCATAAGCCTAGCCCGAGCCCGAGCCCGGTCCGACCTCGGGTTCAACATATGAAGCCCAAGACCAAGCCCGGAGGATCGGGTTTGGCTCGGGTTGAACTTGGGTTTGGTCGAGTTTATCGGGCTCTAATATACTAACTGAAATAATTTTAAACAAAAGTAATATTAAACACATAATTAAATAGCAATCAAGTCTTGATCATTACAAAATACAAACTGAAATAAGATTTAGGATAAGGAGTTGAAGAGTTTGGGTGAAGAAGTTTAGGATTTAAACTTTTTATTTAAGAAGTATGACTATATATATATATATATATATATATATATATATATATATATATATATATATATATATATATATATATATAAGTCGGGTTTCGGGTTCCTCGGGTAACCCGGCATATGAACCCGAGCCCAACCCAATTTATGATCGGGTTCAAATATTTGAACCCAAACCCGAGTCCGAACCCGAGTATCTTCAACTCTAACCCAACCCATTAACGGGTTTACCCGATCGGGCTCGGGTTTAGCCCGTCCAAGTTGCACCCCTAGTTATTTAGTGGGTCCTTGATTAATTAGTTGGTAACATTTTAGTTACAATTCTGTTATTAGGCTAGAATATTATTTATTAATTAAATTTTTAATAGCAGTGTGAAATTCTGTTTAAAAATTGTTTTTGAATTTTTGATTTTTGAAAATCGGTTGAAATTATTTTGATTATGAAATCTGCTGTTTAAATATTCGAATTTGAATTCTGTTGTTAGTTAGTTATTCACTAACTAAATTAGTGAACTGTTTCTAACTAATTTCTATTCCTATTTACTATTCCTAATTGCTGTTTGAAAATTTGAATTTAAAATTCTGTTAGCAGTTTAAAAATCTGTTTGAAAACTGTTTGGAATTTCTGATTTTGAAAATCTATTTTGAAAACAATTTTGAATTTGAAAAAGCTGTTACAAATCATTTTTTATTAACCCCAGATCTGGCTATAATTACCAATACTGCCACTATACTAAAACCCCCCAGATCTATTTTTATTACAGCTATGCCACTGCAATATTTTATTATAAATACAAGTTAATATTTTATTATTATACACGGTTCCCAATATTCTGACATTTCTTACAACTCTCTCTCTCTCTCTGTTCTCTCTCCCCTACCTTCCTTGGCCGTGCGCCACCGTGGCTCCTCCGTGAGTCACCGGAGACGAAGCCAGCATCACCGCAGTTCACCCCGACCGACCGGAGCTCCAACCGAGCCGACTGCAGAGTTTCCTCGACTGCAGTGCCAGTCTCGTAGACCACAGTGTTGCCTCGATCTCCGCGGACGACTCCTCGATCTCTGTGTCATCCCTCGAGCGTCGAGCCATTGCTCCGTAGGCCGCGTTGCCACCTCGGGAGTGGAGCTGTCCCTTCGAGCTCCGTGAGGCTGCCTCGTAGTTTGGGCCACCCCTTCGGTTCTCGAGTCGATGCCACTGTCGGGATCTGACGCCACCGTCGTCGCACACCACCTCGTAGACCGTGCCAGACTACAGCTCTTCGATTCTCCAGCCACCCCATCGACTCTCGTGTGGAGCCTTCGAGAGCCGAGCCACCACCGGAGTTCGTCGAAGCCGTTTGCCGCAGCTAGTTGTCGACGTGGATCGACGTCTCTGCCAGGCTGGTAAGCTTCTTATCGATCTCTCGACCTCTTGCTGTGCTCTTCTTCTTGTTTTCTTCGGTTTAGGGTTTGTAGCTTGGGGGATTTTTGACTAGGGTTTCATCTAGGGTTAGGTTTTTGAACGGCTAGAGAAGAAAGAACCTAGATCTAGGGTTTCCAGAGTTTGAAGAAGGTTCGGTCGGCTGTGAGAATAGAAGTCCGTGGAAGAAGAAGATAAAAATAGGGTTAGGGTTTGATGTGGGAATTTTGGAGAAGAAGGTGATGACCTAGGGTTTCAGATATAGGGTTTTGGGCTGGGGGCTAAGGCTAGAATGGCAGGAGAAGACCATGGAAGACTAGGGTTTCGGCTGTGCAAAATATTTAGGGTTAGGGTTTGGAGTATCAGCGAGGAAGAAGAAGAAGGGAAAGAGGATTTTGGGAGTCGGCTGAGTAGAATGAGAAGAGAAGAGAGAATGGAAAAGGGGTTATATGTTAGGGTTCGGGCCGGGTCTTGGGCCACAGGAGTGGGCTTAGAGACTTGGGCTCTAATAAAGGAAACAAATTGTAGGAATTCTGTTAGGTGTAATTAGGTGGGCTGGACTTATTCTTCCTTCGCAAATTTTGTTCAGCATGGTAACAGTCGGGCTGGGCTGTGAGTTCAGATTGGGTTGAGCTTGTGTGGTGTTGGACTGTTAGAAATTAGGAAGATTTATGTTACAGCAGTTTGTGTGGGCTCGATTTTGGGCTTGTGACTGGGCTAGGCAGGGTTGTGGGTGTGGGTGGATTTGGGCTGTACATGATTAAATGAAGAAGAAGTTAGCAATGGGACTTGGGTTGAGTTAATGGCACTCTATGACTATTAGATAGTATCTAATTGTTTTCCTTAAGTAAATTGAATGATTATAGCTTTCCAAATAGTACTCCAAATAATTTTAATGCATTTTCAAATATAAATCCTAAAATGTTATATAGTAGTAATTATATTACTAGTATTCCTTTTTGACTAATAATTTTGCTAGTATTTCTTGTTATATATAATTAATAATATTTTATTGTGTAAATTGCTAGTTATCTAAAACTCTAATTATTATATAGTGTTACTTGTATAAATAAATAGTTTTAAATATTTTCTACTCTAAAGGTTATTTTGATTTTACAAATTATTATATTCTAAATTGTCAATTTATTTCTAAATAAATAAGTTAAGATATTTTAAATACATATATTGTATATGTAAAAGTGGTTAGCATTTATGGTTTTAAAATGTTTTGATATAAATAATTAGTATTTATTCAAGTGATAGTTAAGTAAATATTTGGTTTAATTTTGTTAATATTAAATTACTAAATATTTTGCTAGCAAAATGTTCTAGTATTTTCTAAAATGATTTCTTTATTAGATATAGCTTAAAGAATTATTTTGATTAGGCTACATTATATAGTTTCAAAAGCAGTGTTAGCTATTTTTGCCTATAAATATTAAAAATAGTTAGTTAACTGTCATTAATTCAAACCCTAATAACTTGTACAAAAATTATAACAGGTGAACAACCATGCAGTACTACTCACGTGCTTCCAAGGCGAGACAAGTACATTGACTCGACTTGTACTTTGTATTTTTGTCTTACATTCATGTGCCATGTTCTCATATCGGACACGAGATACACACGATTGTCTTGTACATTGTTCATTGCTTGTGAGTCATTGTTTATTATGGGGATTGGGGGAAATATTAGCTTTTGTGTGACCTGTAAGTCCCCTGAATTTTCGAAATTTATTTTCGAATTTTCTAAAGGATTTATTCTCGATAATTCATTTTTAATTAATTAATTTTGATCATTAAATGCTCTTTACCGTGACTTTGATTTCTAGAGCATCAGGGATGCCAGTCTCTGAAAACTTTCTTCTTGAAGTTTGTAGTAGACGAGATTATCTTCATGTTGATATATCGTATCCCACTCGAACTTGTTCTCTTGTGCTCCATTTGCTTCGCACAACTTTCGGGTCAATTAAGACCAATTTATCGTCTGTCGTAATTTGTGATTTGACTTTTAATTTAATTTTGGGGCCCGACATCGGTCCAATCCAGTCGACCCAATATATGGCCCTAGCCTGTTTTGAGTCAACTATGTACGTGCCACTTGCGTGCCACCAAATTGATCTCCCTTGTGTTCTCATTTCATCCATGATTTTAATTGGTTTAAATTATTATTTTAATTAAATCTTGGCCCCAAGCTTGTCCAACTTGACCCAACACCCAACCCAAATTGGTGTGACCCTACCATGTCTACCAATACACCCCACTGATATTTTTCCCTTTTTCTCCTACTCAAAAATATCCTCCTCTTTACACAAATATCTTATTTTCTCTCTCTATTATATATATATATATATATATATATATATATATATATATATATATATATATATATATATATATAGATTTTACTGAAGAAGCAATTTATTGAAAAAGAAGGGGTAGCTCAAAAAGAGCAGTACAGATTGTACCAGCGGCAAAAAAGCACAAAAGGCCCTGGTAAGCTAAGTAAGAAACACAAAGGTTGTAAAAGCTGAAATTCAAAATTTTGGCAAGCCGAAATTTCGAATTTTGAAATTCGAAAAAGCAAATTTGAAAAGTCAAAATTCTGAAATTTTGAATTTTTTTGAAACTGGACGGTAAGCCCTGTGGCGGTGCGGGCTCGAAGCCCGAAGAGTGCGTCGCACGCCCCAATGACACGCTGCCTGAAAGGAGCGGGCGCTCTGCCCGAGGGTGCACTGCCCGAGGGGGGGCGCTCTGGTCGAGGAAGCCTCGGCCCCCCCAGGTGCGCCGCCTGGAGCCGGGTGGGCTCCGGTGGGGGTAGCCGGCCCAGAGCGGCGCGGACGGAGGCGTTACGGAGGGGAGGCTGGGGCCGGAGAGCTCCGGCGGGGGAGGTCGGGAAAGCCAGCCCGAAATGACGACGGAGGAGAGAACGGCGGCCATCGGGGTGGACTGGGCAGAGCCGGGAGAGAGGGAGTGAGGGAAGCGGAGGGGGAGAGCGGCCTCCGGCGAACGGGGACGGCGGCTACCAGACGGGCGGGGGAGGGCCTTCCGGCCTGAGACGGAGAGAGCGCCGGAGGGGGTGGAGAGGCTGGGAATAAAATAGGGGGCCACCGACGACGGTTCTATATACATACATACGTATATATATATATATATAATACACTCTCCCTCTCTCTTCATTTAAATCACTCTCTTTCCACACACACAAATCACCCCCCCATGTGGCCGACCTATCCCTCTCTCTCTATATATTTTCTCTCTTAATGTCCCTCTCTCTCTCTCTCTTTATATATAATATATACACTCACATATATATATATATATATATATATATATATATATATATATATATATATATATATATATATATATATATATATATATATATATATATAATATATATATATATATATATATATATATATATATATATTATATAATCTCTCTCTCTCTCTCACCACCCCCTCACCCATCACCATCAGGATAACCCTCCCCCTCCTGTAAACAATACTAGCCCCCCTCTCTCTATTCTCATTCTCTCTGTCTTTCAATTTATATAATATATACACACACACATATATTGTACATACAAATATCACACTCCCTCTCTCTCTCTCACCATCACCACCAATAACACCACACCACCGCCATCATCTTTTTCTTTTTCTTCTCCTCCTCCTCCTCTTTCTCACTGCGTGACCACCGCCGGGCAGCCACCGTCGTCGTGCCCCGCAGCGCTTGCCGCGCCACCGCCCGAGCAGCAGCTGCTGCAGTAACAGCACTGCGTAGCAGCAGTGGCCACTGCGCCACGACCGTGTGCCATAGTGGCCACCCCGGCGTCCCCCCCTCCATGTTCCATGTGTTGCCCCGCTGAGCTGGCCTCCGCCACCGCGCGAGCAGCGGCTGATCGTGTGGTTGCACAACCACGTGCGCGTGGACGCGTGGCACGCGGCCATCCAGCCAACCGTCGTCGTCGTCGACCACCTACAGCCCGTGCGCGAGGCTGGACGACCCCCCCTGGGCGGTCGTCGTCGTCTCCGACACGAGAAACAGACTATTCGTGTATTTTGTACGAAGTTCCGTCGGCGCGCGCGAGTTTTGAACTCAGAAATGGCGTTCCGTAGCAGCAACTTCACGCGTATTTTTAGGGAAATCCGACCGTTGGATCGGCGAACTCTTTACTCCGTCACAATCTCGGTATATATACCCCTTTATCTCTCTCAAATTTTATCAGTTAATTTCGTCGTTTGATAGATCAAAACCGGCCACCAAGTTGACGTTTTAAATTGAACTGTTTTTGGACAGTTTTGAGGAGCCAACTTCGTCAGCTCGTAACTCCATCGTTGCAGCTTCATTTGGCGTGCCACTAGTTCCTATGCGTAGCTGGTATAACCCTCTTCCTACCCCTTAAGTTTCGTTTCATTGTGAGCACGTTTGGTTGGTTGAATTCGACGCCAAGTTGGTCGTCCAAATTCATAAATTCCAAGTTATAAAATTCCTTTTTTGAACTCGGGACTTCGAATTCAATTTCTGACACCACCAGTACACTCGTGGCGTCGTTCTGGCACGTTTTCATATAAAGTTTGTTAGATTGGAGGACGTGGGCCCTGGCACGTATTTCGGTGTAAAGCGGGCCCCATAGTCCGGGTCAACGTGACTTTTTGACGTCGGCTCATCAGAATCCAATTCTGGATATACCGTTGAGTTTGTATCGTCATTCTGGACTCGTTAACATATAATTTGCTAGGTTTTAGTGGACATTGGTTTTGGCACGTATTTCGGTGCAAGTCGGATACCAATATCCGGGTCAACGGATCATTTTGAGATCGGCTCATCGGAATCCAATTCTGGACATACCGTTGAGTTTGTATCATCATTCCGAACTCGTTGACATATAATTTGTTGAGTTTTGTGGATATTGGCTCCGACACGCATTTCGGTGCAAATCGGATTCCAATATTCGGGTCAACGGGCCATTTTGAGATCGGCTCATCAGAATCCAATTCCGGATATACCATTGAGTTCGTATCGTCATTCTGGATTCGTGGACATATATTTTGCTAGGTTTTGAGGACTTTTATTTTGACACATTTTTCGGTGCAAAGCGGGTCTGATACGGACACTGTTTTAACCCGAAATTACCTTTTTGTCCCTGTGTCCAAATTGGACTTATGGATAGGCTATTCTAGCTATTTCGACCATTCTTGACATGTTGGTAATGGTTGTTTCACCATCCGACAACATCTGTAGGTTTTTACCCTATTATTATAATCTTTTTCCTTTTATTGTATTTTGAGATCCATCGATTCCAGTGATTTCACAATCACTGAAATTGATATGTTGACCCTGTAAATGTTTATAGAGACTAGCTTTTACCCTGTTGACCTTGGTTGACTACTTTGACTGAACGTCGAAGTAGAGTCAACATTTGACCTATGTTAGACTAGTTTTGACCTTGGTTGACCACCGTTGACTATTTTGACCAAAAGTCAACCGGAAGTCAACCGAAGCCTAAAATTGATTAGAACCACCGAAGTTGACCAGTTGACCCAAAGTCAACTGTTAGTCAACGTTAGTCAAGTTTGACCTTGAGTTGACCAGAGTTGACCAGTTGACCAAAAGTCAACTGTAAGTCAACCCTTGACTTGCCTTGACCTAGTTTGACTTAGTATGACTTGATTTTACTTCCAAACCCTTATATTGATACAGTATTCTACCTATAGGTCCTCGAGGCACTGTTCTTGGACTCAGTCGACTTATCTATCACATCACAGGCGAGTACATTCTCTGATAATATTTCTATTTTATGATATCGTCTATGTTTCTTATATTTTGTGTAGATATCCTTGTTCTCTTGACACATTGTTCACACGGATTGGTATTTCTCTGGATCCCGTCATGAGATGTTATTCCTTGCTTTCCTTGGTATATCTTGTGCAAGTCTTTCTTGTTCCTTGTGCATTGTATAGACACGATTCCTGCGAAGGCTAGCTACCCTCTCGGAGAATCGAGTGTCATGATGTGTCATGGTTGGATCCACTATACTAGTCGGGGACGGGGAGTATTAGTGTAGATGTGTGATCATTATCGACCTTGTTTATTCTTGTAGACCTTGTTTAATAGCCAATCCTACACTCCTGTTTGCCATGAAATATAAAAGAGCAGAACAATTATCGGAGGACTGGACTTTTACTTCACAATACAAACTCGCTTGTACAAAGAAAGCCTAGGGACGAAAACCTAGGTATAGCAATCTAAGTACAATTGTTTATTTTAGATTCTGGAGGGTGACGATAGAGGCTCGGAAAAGTGACAGCAGCTCTGCCTTACTCCTTGGACGATCGGTTGCAGCTTCTTGGCTCTGTGGAAGAACTGCTTGGCGTTGATAGAGAAATGCTCTCTTTTCAGGCTCTTTGGCTCTCTATACGCGTCTGTCTCTGTATCTCTCTTTATGTATCTGTGCCTCTCTCTCTCTGTCTGTGTGTGTGTGTATATTCGCAAGGGAATGACCCCTTGCTATTTATAAGAGTAGGGGGGCCTCATTAGGGTTTGTAATGATTGTCTATTCTGGAAAGTCGGCGACTAAGGATCATTAAATCTGGGCCGTTCATCGAGATTTGAGCAATAAATGTGATTGTATCAAATATTTTGTGGATAATTAATGCTGATTGACATAAATCCTCCTGATTTATCATGCCAACCTCGGATTCCTCGACACGTGTCTTTAATTGGCTTATTTGTAATTGATCTGATTTGATCCCAATATTTTATTAGGATTTCCTAAGAGATTTCGATCAATCTGATGCCACGTGCCCTGCTATCACCCCGCGTGTCTGAGCCGCAGGAAAGTTGGGCCGCATAAAGCTGGCCACGTGTCCAGGCTGCCTAGAAGTGGCCCCCCTTGAACATTTGGAGCCGCATGGTAGTGATTTGAGCCGCATGAGTATGAGTGAACCGCATTGAGATGGCCTTCGTGAGCCGCATGGGGCTGGTCTTCGTGAGCCGCATGGGGCTGGTCTTCATGAGCCGCATGGGGCTGATCTTCGTGAGCCGTATGGGGTTGGCCTTCATGAGCCGCATTGAGCTAGTCTTCATGAGCCGCATAGGGCTAGTCTTCATGAGCCGCATGGAGGAGCCTCCGCTTGGGCCGCATATGATGGTCTCTTCTTGAGCCGCATACGATTGTCCACATGTCAAGGCCGCATGGTAGTTTCTAAATCTCGGGGGATCGTGTCAGAGATTTTCTTTGCTTCCCAAGGAGTTCGTCATTGTGAAGGAGTCATAATAATATCTTTGTGTCAGAACTGTCAGAGATGTCAGCCGTCAAGGCATTAAATGTAGTAGAAGACAAAGGGAAGAGCTGTTGAGGGCCACGTGGCTCCTCTCTGGGTCGTATGGAACTATTCGAGCCGCATAGACGCTTGAGCCGCATGAGCTCTCTGAGCCGCATGAGCTCTCTGAGCCGCATGGGCTCTCTGTTGATTTTGGGCCGCATAAGGCCCCCCTACTGCCTTTGGGCCGCAAGAAGCTTTCTGAGCCGCATGAAGCATTCTGGATTTTGAGCCGCATAAAAATCCTCATGGGCCGCATGGAGCTTTCTGGGTTTTCAGTCACATGAGACTCCCCTTCTTTCCTTGTGCTTGTGAAGGATCACATCTCGTAAGCCAAGGACATCTCGATCAACCTTTGCACTCGCTTTGTGGACCCGGGTATCTCGAGCACACGAGTGCATAAGTATCATGTTCGCTTCCCGATGCGGGACTAGTAAAAGTACTTGTCCTTGATCTTTGTTGGGAGACTCTTGAGAACCACCATATCCGTTTGTCGCCGGGGGCTGGACACGGGCGGTTCTGTACAACTTTCCATTAGAGGCCCGCGTAGCGGACGCTCTGATGGTCAGAGGTTGGGACAGCTGACTGAGCTCGACGAGCCCGTGCTGCCCTAGACTTCTTCGACTTAGCACCCGAAGGTGCATAGTAGGAAGAGTCCAAGTTGGAAGGAAGGAAGAGAAGTAGGTGCCCTTTTCAAAGGAGAAAAGGGGGCTATATTTATAGGATGGAGTGAGCCCTTTCTTTTTCTCTTTTCCGATGTGGGACTAAAAGCAATATTTTCCATGCTTCTACAAGACCCCCTTCAAAGTTTTCAAATTAAAAATTTGGAATACTTTGAATAAGAAGCATGGAAAGTAGAGTTGTTTTGGTGTGGAGATCCTATCAGAGGTAGCATGAATGTGATAGGTTTGGGTACTTCCGCTGGGGATTTTGTGTGGACTTATCATCCTTGGCGTACCTTGGTTTTAGGTACGGATAATAAGTTGAGAGAGGGAACCATCATATTTACTCAGAGGTGGTATGGACGTGGTAAATATAAGGTTGATGGTAGAGCTTTCCTACTCAGAGGTGATATGGACATGGTAGGAGTGAACTCGAATGAGGATACATAGAACAACTCAGAGGTGCTATCAACGTGGAAGTTCTATGTATTGGGTGAAAGAATGCCATGGAGCAGCTGGGCTCCCGGGGCATGATGAGAAATGAGGCGCATGTACTAGGAGACTTAGTACAACATTTATGGTCCACGGAGGACATTTGTGGGCCTATTATCCTTGGCGTATCCTGACTTAGGATACGGGTAATAGGATGAAAGGGGAACCAACATACTTACTCAGAGGTAATGAGGACATGGCAAGTACGAAGGTTTTACCGTGGAGTCTTCCTACTCAGAGGTAATGAGGACATGGCAGGAGTGGACTCCATGGGGGATATTTGTGGTCAACATAGGACATTTGTGGGCCTATTACCCTTAGCGTTCCCTGGTTCTGGGTACGGATAATAAGACGAGAGAGAACCAACATACTTACTCAGAGATAATGAGGACATGGCAAGTACGATGGTTTTACCGTGGAGTCTTCCTACTCAGAGGTAATGAGGACATGGCAGGAGTGGACTCAGCGGAGAATATTTTTGGACCTTTTATCCTTGGCGTACCCCGACTTAGGATACGGATAATAGGATGAAGGGGAACCAACATACTTACTCAGAGGTAATGAGGACATGGCAAGTACGAAGGTTTTACCGTGGAGTCTTCCTACTCAGAGGTAATGAGGACATGGCAGGAGTGGACTCCACAGGGGATATTTATAGTCAACAGAGGACATTTGTGGTCAACAGAGGACATTTGTTGTCAACAGAGGACATTTGTGGACCTATTACCCTTGGCGTACCCTGGTTCAGGGTACGGATAATAAGACGATAGAGGACCAACATACTTACTCAGAGGTAATGAGGACATGGTAAGTACGGAGGTTTTACCGTGGAGTCTTCCTACTCAGAGGTAATGAGGACATGGCAGGAGTGGACTCAATGGAGGATATTTGTGGACCTATTATCCTTGGCTACCCTGGGTTTTTTTGTTTTTTGGTACAGATAATAAGTCGAGGGAGGACCAACATATTTACTCAGAGGTAATGAGGACATGACAAATATGAGGGTTTCTTCGACGAAGCCTTCCTACTCAGAGGTAATAAGGATATGGCAGGAGTGGGCTTAATGAAGGAGGGTACATAGAACGACTCAGAGGTAATGAGGACATGGCCATTTTGGAATTTCGTGGATCGGTTACCCTTTTTGTGTACTGGGAGTGCGGGTAGTGGATCATGAGGGAGGATCTCTTCCAGGAAGAAAGTTCAGAGGTATGATCATACATGACTTACTATCTAAAAGAGTGACCAGAATGTGAGTTCAGAGGTACCAGTGGGTATATAACTCGATAATCTGGGACGAGTAGTCGTGAGTTCAGCGGCACCAGCAGGTACATGAACTCAATGATCTGGAGTGTTGTGGATGTGAGTTCAGCGGCACCAGCGGGTACATGACTCAATAATCTGGAGTGTTGTGGAAGTGAAAGCGAGTTCAGCGGCTCCAGCGGGTACATGACTCGATCATCTGGAATATGTCGTTTAGACATAATATTTCTTCAAGAACTTGTCGTTGACGGGCAACATGAGCAAGTCTCCATTTTATTTTGCGAGGCGATAAGCTCCGTTGGAGAATACAGCCTCGATGATAAAGGGACCTTCCAATTTTGGCTGGAACTTGTCGGTGGTCTTGTGAGTTATGACCATCGGCCTCCGGACTGCCAGAACGAGATCGCCCACTTGGAATGTTCTGATTTTAACCTTCTTGTTGAAGGTTCCAGAGATGCGTGCCTGGTATAGTTCGATCCTTTGCTGAGCCAGAAGGCATTTTTCATCTAGGGCCTCTAACTCTTGTAGTCGGCGTCGGTAGTTATCATCCGTCGTCAATTGATAAGTGTGGGCGACACGGAGTGAGGGTATTTGAGTCTCCAATGGGAGAACTGCCTCACTCCCGTACACCAGGGAGAATGGTGTGTTCCCTGTGGCCGTTCGGACTGTGGTACGTTATGCCCACAAGCATTCACCAAGCTTCTCGTTCCAGTCGCGTTTATTGGACGACACGAACTTCTTAAATAACTTGATGATGGTTTTGTTGAATGCTTATGCCAATCTGTTTGCTGCTGGATTGTATGGCGTTGAGGCAATATTCTGGATGCGGTGCTTGTCGCAGAACCGATAGAAGGCGTGGCTTACAAACTGCGGACCATTATCGTGGATGATCCTTCGGGGCAGTCCAAAGCGATAGATGACATGATGCTTAAGGAAGCTGATCACGTTTGAAGTTTTGACTTCTGTAAGCGGAACAACTTCCGCCCATTTGGAGAAGTAATCTGTGATGGCCAGTATGAAGCGATGTCCTCGGGAGGAAGGTGGTGTAATTGGACCAATGATATCCATCCCCCATGCTTCGAATGGCCAGGACGCCACTGTTGAATATAGAAATTAGGATGGTTGGTGGATGAAGTCCGCGTGGACTTGGCAGGCTTTGCACTTTCTAGCATAGTCTATCGTATCTGCTACCATCGTGGGCCAGTAGTAGCCCATTCTGCGAAGACGGTCTTGCAATTTAGGGCCAGGCTGATGGGCCCCGCAAACACCGTCATGAGCTTCTCGTATGGCTTCTTTGGCTTCTGTATTTGATAGACACCAAAGCAATAATCTATCGTAGGATCGCCGATACAGCATTTTTGTTTCTGTATCGTAGAAGAACCTGAGAGAACGTCGTCTGATGGAAGCGGCTTCCTTTGGGTTCTCGGGCAGGATGTCGTAGACTACGAAGTCAATGAATGGTTGTCTCCAGTCTGGCCCTTCGTCGATCATCTGAGCGGAATAACTCACCACGAATTGTACATTGTTCTTGGGACAGACCAGTTCATGGCCTATCACATCTACTGATTGGCGAGCACAGTTCGGAACTACTAGGGAAGCGGCAAGGCCAGCTAGGGCATCGGCTTTGATGTTCCGGAGTCTGGGAACATGTTCGATGAAGAACCCCTCGAATGACGAGATGATGTTGATCGCTATTTGGTGATAGGGGATCATGTCTTCGTGGCGGACTTCGTATGAGCCCCGGATTTGATTGACGATTAACTGAGAATTGCCGTATGCTTCAAGATATTCTACCCCCAGCTCTTTTACAAGTTGGAGGCCAATGACCAGGGCATTGTACTCGGCCACATTGTTAGAGCAGGGTTCTGTGAGAGAATAAGTGCGGTTAATCACCAATCCGGAAGGAGAAACCAGCACCACCCGACTCCGACGACGATGTTGTCCTTGGGTCCAGTTCTCGAAGTACCGTCGAACAACATTCGCCATATATCATCGTGAGAGGTTGTATGCGAATTGGCGACTTCATCTGGGATTTCTTCATATATTCTGGACGGCTCCGAGCCCGGGTGGGCTGCCAAAAAGTCTGCCAGGGCTTGACCTTTAACAGCCTTTTACGGAACGAAGATCATATGATAGGGGGACAACAATATTGCCCATGTAGCGAGGCGGGAGCTGAGTGCCCCTGGTTTAGTCATAAGGACCCTGAGAGGGTTGACTCGTGAGATCACATGTATTGTTTGTCCAGTGACATAGTGTCGCGTCTTCTGAATAGCGAACACCAGGGCAAGGCATTCCTTCTCCACAGCGGTGTATCGATGCTCTGGCCCAATCATCATTCGACTGAGGTAATATATGTCTTGCTCATGGCCTGCATCGTTGTTTTGTACCAGCAGAGCCCCGAAGGAATGTTCCATTGCTCGTACATAGAGCAGGAATGGCTTTCCAGCAACCGGGGCCCCCAGGACTGGAGGGTTAGACAAATACTCTTTGATGCTGTCGAAGGCGTGCTGGCATTCTTCGTCCCAAACGAACGAGACGCCTTTCTTCATGAGGTGGGTAAATGGTCGACATCGTCCGGAGAGGTTAGAAATGAACCTCCTGATGTAAGCCAGCCTCCCTTGAAGGCCTCTGAGTTCGCAGAGATTTCTCGGGGGACCCATCTCCATGATTGCCTTTGTCTTCTCAGGGTCTACAAGGATACCCTGGGCGATGATAATAAAACCCAAGAACTTCCCGCTGGATATGCCCAGGAAGGACTTCGTAGGGTTCATTTTCAAATTGTGTGCTCGCATCAGGTCGAATACCGTCCTCAGATCCTGCAGATGGTCTTCTTTACTGCGACTCTTGACGGCGATGTCATCAACATAGCACTCTACCGTCTTGCGTAAGTGATCTCTGAAGATGATGCTCATGGCCCTTTGATATGTGGCACCGACATTTTTTAAACCGAAAGGCATGACTGTGTTGCAGTATGTGCCAATCGGTGTTCGGAATGATGTATACTTCTCGTCGTCAGAAGACATCTTGATTTGGTTGTATCCTGAGAAGCCATCTATGAATGACATACGTTCGAAGCCGCAAGTGTGTCAATCATGATGTCTGTGATAGGGAGAGAGAATTCATCTTTGGGGCATGCCTCGTTTAGGTTGCGGAAGTCGATGCAGATTCGAATCTTCCCATTCTTCTTGAGGACGGGTACTATGTTGGCGACCCAGTCAGGATGTTGCTCCTCACGAATGAAGCCGCTAGCTATCAGTTTGTTGACTTCGGCTTCGATCGCATCCATGATGCCCGGGTGGAAGCGTCGTTGTTGTTGCTTGACTGGCTTTGCATCCGGCCGGATGTTGAGTTTATGAAGAGCAATATCGGGATTTAACCCTGGCATGTCTTCATAGCTCTAGGCGAACACATCAATGTATTCTTTGACGAGTTCCAACAGTGATTCTCGCTCTTCGTCTGTTAAGCTTTTACTGACGAAGATCGGTTTTGGAGAAGATTCGCTGCCGAGGTCGACCTGTATAACCTCATCTTCAGTAGGAGGTTCTCTCAGTTCGAACCGCTTTTCCCATTGTGTATCCAACTGTTGGGCCTACGGCTCTAGTTCGAGGATTTCAGGGATGTCTTCGTCTTCTTCATAAGTGTCGGCGAATGCCATGTTGACTGACAAGACTTGTCTGAATACATCTCTGATGCTAGTATCTGAGTCAGAAGTTGGTGACCCGGTTGAATGTGAATGCCAGTCGCATTCTTCATCTGAACTCTCAGGGGTCGTCGTGGGTGTTACATACCCTAATCCACATCGAGTTTTGCTATAGTAGTTCCATGGTTTGCTAGCCGGGACCGGTGGCTTCAAAGGTAACCGTCGTCCAGTGCCGTAGTTCAAGCCTGGCGTCATCTCCAGATCATACCCCTGTTTTTGCATGAGATATTTGGATTGGGGGCTATAACGATACAGAGGCAGTCTCCCGGCATCTGATTCAAGGCCGACTTCTTCTACAGTGAAGGGATGCGGATCGTCTTTTCGGCCGAAGATGATTAGATGGTCCCCTCCCTCGATTATGTGGTAAGCATCTTCTACTGGAGTAAGCTGGATCGCGGTGTACACATTTGTCACCTGTGTGTGTAGGTGAGTGCTTATACCGTGTTCCATAGCATATATTGTACAAAGCTTATTAAGCTCGAGGTAGTTCAAAGATAGCCCTTTATTGATGAAGTAAGGTATCTTTTCTAGAGGGATTACATCATCTGCTGAGGGAACATCAGTGTGGGCAGCCACATACTTAGCTAGCTTCGGTTCCTCTTCGGCTACCCCCTGCGTAAATGAAGACTGAGAGGACGACCTGGACAGCTTGATCGTCAGGAGTTCAGTTGGCGGAGCAGAATGGGGAGTTGTTGGCAGACTAGCGACCCCCAGTCTGGTGCTCGATGCTGGACGGGGAGTGGTTGGTTCGCTAGAGGTTCCAGGCCTTGCATCGGAGTGACGACCCTTCTTGGGAAGGCGTATCGTCATTGGCTTGTCGGAGGGATTAAGCTTCTCCGTTTGCGGCTGGCCGACTCTCGTGCGCCGCACGTCGCCCCGCTATGCTGGCCTCCGCCATCGCGCCACCGTGCGAGCAGCGGCTGATCGTGTGGTTGCACAACCGCGCGCGCATGGACGCGTGGCACACGGCTATCCGGCCAACCGCCGTCGCCGTCGGCCACCCACAGCCCGTGCGCAAGGCTGGGCGACCCTTCTGGGCGGTCATCGTCCTCCCCGACGCGAGAAACAGACTATTCGTGCGTTTTGCACGAAGTTCCGTCGGCGCGCGCGAGTTTAGAACTCTGAAATGGCGTTCCGTAGCAGCAACTTCATGCACGTTTTTCGAAAAATACGACCGTTGGATCGACGAACTCTTTGCTCCATCACAATCTCGGTATATACCCCTTCATCCTCTCAAATTTCATTCGTTAATTTTGTCGTTTGATAGATCAAAACCGGACACCAAGTTGACGTTTCAAATTGAACTGTTTTTGGACAGTTTTGAGGAGCCAACTTCGTCAGCTCGTAACTCCGTCGTCGCAGCTCCGTTTGGCGTGCCACCAGTTCCTATGCGCAGCTGGTATAACCCTCTTCCTATCTCTTAAGTTTCGTTTCATTGTGAGCACGTTTGGTTGGTTGAATTCAACGCCAAGTTGGCCGTCCGAATTCGTAAATTCCAAGTTGTAAAATTCTATTTTTGAACTCGGGACATCGGATTCAATTTCTGACACCACCAGTATACTCGTGGCATCGTTCTGGCATGTTTTTAAATAAAGTTTGTTAGATTTAGAGGACGTGGGCCCTAGCACGCATTTCGGTACAAAGCGGGCCCCATAGTCCGGGTAAACGTAACTTTTTGACGCCGGCTCATCGAAATCCAATTTCGAATATACCGTTGAGTTCGTATCGTCATTCTGGACTCGTTGACATATAATTTGCTAGATTTTAGTGGAGATTGATTCCGACACGCATTTCGGTGCAAGTCGTATACCAATATCTGGGTCAACGGGTCATTTTGAGATCGGCTCATCGGAATCCAATTCTGGACATACCGTTGAGTTCGTATCGTCATTCTAGACTCGTTGACATATAATTTGTTGAGTTTTGTGGACATTGGCTCCGACACGTATTTCGGTGCAAATCGGATTCCAATATTCGGGTCAACGGGCCATTTTGAGATCGGCTCATTGAAATCCAATTCCGGATATACCGTTGAGTTCGTATCGTCATTCTAGATTCGTGGACATATATTTTGCTAGGTTTTGAGGACTTTTATTTTGGCACATTTTTCGGTGCAAAGCGGGTCCGACACGGACACCGTTTTGACCCAAAATTATCTTTTTTTCCCCTGTGTCCAAATTGGACTTATGGATAGGCTATTCTAGCTATTTCGACCATTCTTGACACGTTGGAAATGGTTGTTTCACCATCCGACAATATCTGTAGATTTTCACCCTATTATTATAATCTTTCTCCTTTTGTTGTATTTCGAGATCCATCGATTCCAGTGATTTCACAGTCACTGAAATTGATATGTTGATCCTGTAGATGTTTATAGAGACTAGCTTTTACCCTGTTGACCTTGGTTGACTACTTTGACTGAATGTCGAAGTAGAGTCAACATTTGACCTAGGTTAGACTAGTTTTGACCTTGGTTGACCACAGTTGACTATTTTGACCAAAAGTCAACAGGAATTCAACCATTGCCTAAAATTGATTAGAACTTAACCGAAGTTGACCAGTTGACCCAAAGTCAACTGTTAGTCAACATTAGTCAAGTTTGACCTAGAGTTGACCAGAGTTGACCAGTTGACCAAAAGTCAACTGTAAGTCAACCCTTGACCTGCCTTGACCTAGTTTGACTTAGTATGACTTGATTTTACTTCCAAACCCTTGTATTGATACAGTATTCCACCTATAGGTCCTCGAGGCACTGTTCTTGGACTCAGTCGACTTATCCATCACATCACAGGCGAGTACATTTTCTGATAATATTTCTGTTTTATGATATCGTCTATGTTTCTTGTATTTAGTGTAGATATCCTTGTTCTCTTGACATATTGTTCACACGGATTGGTATTTCTCTGGATCTCGTCATGAGATGTTATTCCTTGCTTTCCTTGGTATATCTTGTGCAAGTCTTTCTTGTTCCTTGTGTATTGTATAGACACGATTCCTGCGAAGGCTAGCTACCCTCTCGGAGAATCGAGTGTCATGATGTGTCATGGTTGGATCCACTATACTAGTCGAGGACGGGGAGTATTAGTGTAGATGTGTGGTCATTATCCACCTTGTTTATTCATGTAGGCCTTGTTTAATAGCCAATCCTACACTCCACGTATGATTGGCCGGATCATTAGACCTTGTGCAGACCCAAGCCGGCCACATGTTGAAACTAGTACTCATACACTTAGATAGATGATTCTTAATTCTTGTACATGCCATGATCTGTTTTACTTGCCTTGTTGTAGCTCTAGATTTATAGCTTACCTTGCCATGATACTCACATGTACATTTCATAATTTCTTGTATATTCTCTCTATTTACTGCTACATTTTCAATATCGTCTAATTAGAACTGTTATTTAAGATTTGTGCTCGTTCCATCCTGACTGGATATGTTAAAAATATCTTAGGAGTTGTTATGCCATTATTGGACTTCATGATGTTGCTAGCTGAGGTGGATCTCACTATTCTTTTATGTGAGTTGTCTGATAGTTATCCTTAGTTTGTCTTGTTTTTCCTTCTTTATTTTCATGTCTTATGATTCCTTCTAGTAGTTTCTAATTGTTCTTGTGCCTTAGTTATCTTTCCTGTCTTATCTTCTTTAGATGATGGGTTGTGATTGAATACATTGTAGTTCATGGACCTTCTAGATGTAGTGTATATTTATTGGGTACTAGACAACGTTCTACCGCCGATACTGCGGCGTTGGCTGGGCGTGGCCCACGTATTCGTATCCGTATATCCGGGTGCGGGTCGTGACATGACCACACCCAACATAGGTATTGTGGATAGCCTAATCGTACACTTCACGTACGATGAAGCCGGACCTTGTAGAATTGATTGACTCATTGATTGATTGTGCTCCCTAGCCGGTCACACATTAGTTTAATATTTCAAATTGTCACACTTGCATATTGATTATCGTGTTCATTGTCTTGATTCATTAACAGCCGTGTTCTTTGTCTTGTATATTGATTGTCGTCCATTGCCTGCATTTTTACATTTTATTTCTGGTACCATAGTTTCATTTCTATTTCTGATATTTTGGTTTCACCTTGTATTCTGTACTACAGATTATATTGTATATTGTTCTTGTCGGGGTTGTACTTTGCTCTTTTCCTGACAGTATACGTTGCAGGTGAGCTTGAGGCCACATGGAGCATGTGATTGCATTGGATATTACAGCTTTTACTTTATTTTATTTTCTGGAGATTGTATTTTGGATATTCATTATTGTATATTTATTTTATTTGACCGGATTTGTCTCCGGCTGATTTTGTACTAGAATGACTTGATGGATATTGGTGATCATTTTGGGAACGTTATAAAAGCTGTGTTTACATTACATTGTGACTTGGAGTTTTCCATAGTATTGTACAGCTTACTTCGTCGTGTCCATCGACGAAGGCTGGGCGTGTCCGACTCGTATCCGATTATTCGGGAGCGGGTCGTGACAGTTTGCGACGGGATCGTCCAGTTTGTCGGGACGGACCTTTTATCGAAGTTTTTAAAACTAATTTTTTCTCAAGTTGGAATTGAAATTAAACAGAAACTATTTGTCTAAAAATAAAACTATTTGAAAGGGTTTATACATGGTTAGGTTGTCTACAACTCTGTTCAAGTGGTTTTTATAAATTGGTCAATGGTTTGACAGAAATCGGTCTTCAAAGTTGGGGTTTTGGGACAGTTTCTACATTCAAAAAATTGAGTTTTTTTTTCTCAATTTTGGAACTCGATTTTATTCGCATACATCACAATTTAAAGCAAACTAATTGAAGAGAATGGAAGGTGGTTAGGTTGTCTACGCGTAGCATGTTTCAGTTCGAAAAATAAAGAAACGAGGAGGAAGAAATCTCACTCGGAAGTTGGCGAGTTGACTGCTTACTGCTGTTGTTGCGGTTGATGGTGCTGCTGCATGCGACGCTTCTAGGCGGCCTCCTGGCGACTTCATGGTGGCGCCGGTGTCGGGACAGGTTCGTCAGGGTCGGGCAAACGCCTGGGATGGAGATTTGATGTTCACATTGAGTTTTTGGAGTAGTTTCTATAGAATCTCGAAATACACATATATAGAGAATTCTCGAATTTTGATTCAAAATTAAATCAGATTTTAATTCAAATTTGAACTGGATTTAACGTAATCTGGTGGAGAATGGGATTAGGATCGTGTAGGAGAAGATTTGGTCGAAAATGGTTCAAATTTGATTGGATTTTGAAATATGCAAATCCCTTCTTTCCACGTTAGGCGCGGCTCGGGCTGGGAGGAAGAAGCACTGTAGCTTCTTCCTTTTTGTCCTATTCCCCCTTTATTTTTATTTTTTTAAATATAAAAATATATCTATAATTCATAAACTTTATTATTATACCTTTCTATATAATTTATATGTACATATATAACTATTTCTATTATCCTATATACATATTTACAAAAAAAATAGAATCTATATAGAATTTAATAGATATATATTCGATATATTTATATCCCAATTTTTTTATAATAAATTTCTATACGACCCTATATCTTGAACCAAAATAAAAATAATTAATAATTAAATAAATTATAAGATAAATAAAAAGAATTGGGATATTACGAAATAGACAATTTGTATACATATATATATATATATATATATATATATATATATATATATATATATATATATATATATATATATATATATAAAGGTAAAAAAATATATATATATACATACCTTTATATATATATATATATATATATATATATATATATATATATATATATATATATATATATATATATATATATATATATATATATATATAAAGGTATATAAAAAAAAAAAAAATATATATATATATATATATATATATATCTATATATATATATATATATATATATATATATATATATTATATATATATATATATATATATATATATATATATATATATATATATATATATATATATATAAAGGTATATATATATATATATATATATATATATATATATATATATAAATATATATATATATAAAGGTATATATATATATATATATATATATATATATATATATATATATATATATATATATATATATATATATATATATATATATAAAATATATATATATATATATATATATATATATATATATATATATATATATATATATATATATATATATATATATATATATAAAATATATATATACACACCTTTATGTATACCTTTATATATACCTTTATATATAAAGGTATATATATATACCATTATATATATATATATATACCATTATATATATATATATATATATATATATATATATATATATATATATAAAGGTATATATATATATACCTTTATATATAAAGGTATATATAAAGGTATACATAAAGGTGTATATATATATATATATATATATATATATATATATATATATATATATATAATATATATATATATATATATATATATATATATATATATATATATATATCCCTCAACATAAAATCCCTATATTTGTTTGGGTAGATATACTCAAAAATAGACAAATAATAATAATAATAATAATAATAATAATAATAATAATAATAATAATAATAATAACAATAATAATAATAATAATAATAATAATAATAAGGGTAATATACACTTGTGCGAGTACCCATGAAATTTACTATTATTATTACAAAACAAATGTTAAATTCAAGTCCTTTTATAAATAAATAATTAAATATTAAAAACATGGAAATTTAACCATAAAATGATTTTATGATATAAATTGGGATAAAAACCACCATTGAGAGGTGTTTTTTTCTAAAATGGATTTCTACCATAGAAATAGGGGAGATAGAAACCACATTGAAGATGGCATGATGGGGGTTTCTATCTCCCCTATTTCTATGTTATAAATCTTTTTTTTAAACACCTCCAATGGAGATTTCTATCCTAATTTCTATAATATGTGGCGGTGATGTAGGATGGAGAGTCTCTACGAGGATTTTTTCTACTTGTAGAAACTCTCAGGTCTCGTTTGGTTCGCGGAAAGAAAAGGAAAGGAAAGGAAAGAAAAGAAAAGTAAATCAATTCCTTGGTATTTTCTTTCCATCGGAAAATTATAGTTCCCATCGATTTTTCTTTCTGGTGTTTGAAAATGTCAAGAAAATTGGAAGGAAAAATGAATACTTAAAGGTGAGAAATTTTTAAACAACTAAATATTAAAATCAATATAGAGAATCTATAGCTAGCACGCTAGTCATGGCACACGGTCGCACTAGCCATGCCATGTTTTCAAGTCAGCCTATGCAACCATAGTTAGCCATGACTAAGATTGTTCATAAGAATATCATTTCTTAAAATATATAAAAATCATGGCTATTTTCTTCAAGCAAAAATATTTTTTTTAAAATTACATAAAAACTAGGGGTTTTACACCACTTCCAACAGCAACTTCTTCATCCACAGCAACTCCTTGCAAGCCTCTATCGCCATAATGTACTATGCCTCTGTCGTCGACAAGGCAACATACTTCTGCAATCGCGACTGCCACGATACCGCTCCACAGCAAACATCATCACATAGCCCGAAGTTGAATGCCTCATGTCTACATCTCCAACCATATCAGCGTCGGTATACCCAACCAGCTTCGGCTCGTCGCCACCGAAAGAAAGTCTCCAATCGGCAGTACCCTGAAGGTATCATAGGATCCACTTGACCGCACTTCAATGTACCCTTCCAGGATTGGAAAGATCATACCTGCTAATTGTGCCAACTGCGTGAGCGATGTCTGGTCTCATACATACCATAGCATACATGAGACTCCCCACAGCTGAAGCATATGGAACTCGCTCCATATCTTTCTTCTTGTCCTCGATATATGGACACAGCTCCTCAGTGAACTTAAAGTGAGCCGCAAGGGGGTTACTCACTTTCTTCGACCCGTCCATCCCGAAATGCTGAAGTACCCGATAAATGTACTTCTTTTGGGATAAGTGTAGCAACTTGGACTCTCTCTCTCTCTCGGCTGATCTCTATCCCAAGAATGGTCTTCGTTGTGCCCAAATCCTTCATAGAGAAGGTTGCACCCAGTTGGCGCTTCAACTCCGCTATCCTAGTGGCATTTTGACCCACTAGTAGCATATCATCAACATAGAGAAGTAAAATGATAAAATCATCCTCGATAAAGTACCTGACGAATACACAGTGATCCGATGTCGTCCGTACATAACCATGCTCCCCCATAAATAATTCGAACTTCCTGTACCACTTCCTCGGAGCTTACTTGAGACATACAAGCTTTTCCTCAACCGGCAGACCAAGTGTGACTTGCCCTTCTCATAGGATCCCTCTGGCTGCTCCATGTACAACTCCTCCTCAAGATTACCGTAGAGGAATGTCGTCTTCACGTCCATTTGCTTGACCTCCAAGTCGAAACTGGCTGCCAATGCTATCACCACCCGAATAGACGACTGTTTGACGACTGGTAAAAAGATCTCATCAAAATCTACGCCCTTCCGCTGACCGTAGCCTTTAACTACCAGCCTCGTTTTATATCAAGGGCGAGTAGCATCATCTATCTGCTTCACTCTGAACACCATCGATTTCTCAAAGCCTTCTTACCCTTTGGCAACCGCACCAGATCATAAGTGGAGTTGGCTTATAAGGAACTCATCTCCTCCTGCATAGCCTCCATCCACTCATGTCTATGTTCATCGTCCACTGCCTCTGCGAAACTTTTTGGCTCTCCTCCGTTAGTCAATAGCACATACTCATCTGGTGAGTATCTCAAAGATGGTCAACGCTCTCTGTCGCTCTTCCTTAACGGAACCACTAGTGCTGGCTGTATATCAACAGCCTTCCCCTTTAGGAACTACCTCTCCGACATGCTCATCCGCATGAGGGTTACCTTGACCACCATCAACAGACTGATGATCAAGGTTGGGAGCAACTCCATGTACTGGCTCTCCCATAATTGGATCCTCTGCGATTTTCTCTGGAAATTGCTCGAAGCAAAATGACTCTAACTCAGGCAATTCCTCAGCCTCAGAAGGCATCTCAGAATTCTGAGTGTTGGTCATGGTCTCATCCTCGACGAATACCACATCCATGCCTTTGTAGAGCTTTTTTCTCACGGGGTCGTAGATTCTATAGCCAAACTCATTCCAACCGTAGCCGACAAAGACGCATCGCCTCGTCTTCGACAGAAGCTTGGATCTATCGTCCTTCGGTACATGCACAAAGGCCTTACAACCAAAGGAGCACTAGGACATAAATTAATAACATAAGCAGCTGTGTAAAGTACCTCACCCCAATAACTGCCCGACAAGTTTGCTTCTGATAGCAAACATCGTACCCTCTCCATCAGCGTCCTGTTCATGCGCTCCGCTATACCGTTGAAATACGGTGTCTTTGGTGGAGTCTTCTTGTGTCATATCCCTTGCTCTCTGCAATAAGCATCAAAGGGACCAATGTACTCTCCGCCATTGTCGGACCGAACACATAGCAGCTTCTAGCCCGTCTTCCTTTCAACAGAGGCCTGAAACTCTTTGAAAGTGGACAGCACCTGATCCTTGGTCTTTAAGGCATAGACCCAAATCTTCCTAGAATAATCATCAACAAACGTCACAAAATAAGAAGCACCACCAATAGATTTTATCTTCATACGATCGCAGACATCCGAATGAATCAACTCGAGCAACGTCGGCTTCCTCAAACTTGGATGACTTTGGAAAGACAACCTATTTTGCTTTTCCGCTAAACAGTGCGTGCACTTCTCCAATTTTGTAGACTTTAGCCCTGGAATCACCTTTCTGTTCACCAAGTAGCTCATCCCCTTCTCGTTGATATGGTCGAACCTCCTGTGCCATAATTCGATAGACGCATCACTGACTGCGTTCACCTCATGTTCCCCTGGGGCTGGTCTTCGTGAGCTGCATAGGGCTGGTCTTCATGAGCCGTATGGGGCTGGCCTTCATGAGCCGCATGGGGCTGATCTTTGTGAGCCGCATGGGACTGGCCTTCATGAGCCGCATGGAGCTAGTCTTCATGAGCCGCATGGGGCTAGTCTTCATGAGCCGCATGGAGGAGCCTCCGCTTGGGCCGCATATGATAGTCTCTTCTTGAGCCGAATACGATTGTCCACGTGTCAAGGCCGCATGGCAGTTTCTGAATCTCGGAGGATCGTGTCAGAGATTTTCTTTGCTACCCAAGGAGTTCGTCATTATGAGAGAGTTATAATGATATCTTTGTGTCAGAACTGTTAGAGATGTCAGCCGTCAAGGCATTAAATACAGTAGAAGACAAATGGAAGAGCTGTTGAGGGCCACGTGGCTTCTCTCTGGGCCGCATGGAACTATTCGAGCTGCATAGACGCTTGAGCCGCATGACCTCTCTGAGCCGCATGAGCTCTCTGAGCCGCATGGGCTCTCTGTTGATTTTGGGCCGCATAAGGCCCCCCTGCTGCCTTTGGGCCACATGAAGCTTTCTGAGCCGCATGAAGCATTCTGGATTTTGAGCCGCATAAAAATCCTCATGGGCCGCATGGAGCTTTCTGGGTTTTCAGTCACATAAGACTCCCCTTCTTTTCTTGTGCTTGTGAAGGATCACATCTCGCAAGCCAAGGACATCTCGATTAACCTTTGCACTCGCTTTGTGGACCCGGGTATCTCGAGCACACGAGTGCGTAAGTATCATGTTCGCTCCCCGATACGGGACTAGTAAAAGTACTTGTCCTTGATCTTTGTTGGAAGACTCTTGAGAACCACCCTATTCGTTTGCCGTCGGGGGTTGGACACGGGCGGTTCTGTACAACTTTCCATTAGAGGCCCGCGTAGCGGACGCTCTGATGGTTAGAGGTTGGGACAGCTGACTGAGCTCGACGAGCCCGCGCTGCCCTAGACTTCTTCGACTTAGCACCCGAAGGTGCATTGTAGGAAGAGTCCAAGTTGGAAGGAAGGAAGAGAAGTAGGTGCCCTTTTCAAAGGAGAAAAGGGGGCTATATTTATAGGATGGAGTGAGCCCTTTCTTTTTCTCTTTTCCGATGTGGGACTAAAAGCAATATTTTCCCTGCTTCTACAACTCCACGTATGATTGGCCGAATCATTAGACCTTGTGCAGACCCAAGCCGGCCACATGTTGAAACTAGTACTCACACACTTAGATAGATGATTCTTGATTCTTGTACATGCCATGATCAGTTTTACTTGCCTTGTTCTAGCTCTAGATTTACAGCTTACCTTGCCATGATACTCACATGTACATTTTATGATTTCTTGTATATTCTCTCTATTTACTGCTACATTTTCAATATCGTTTAATTAGAACGGTTATTTGAGATTTGTGCTCGTTCCATCCTGACTGGATATGTTGAAAATATTTTAGGAGTTGTTGTGCCATTATTGGACTTCATGATGTTGTTAGCTGAGGTGGATCTCACTATTCTTTTATGTGAGTTGCCTGGTAGTTATCCTTAGTTTGTCTTGTTTTTCCTTCTTTATTTTTCTGTCTTATGATTCCTTCTAGTAGTTTTAAATTGTTCTTGTGCCTTAGTTATCTTTCATGTCTTATCTTCTTTAGATGTTGGGTTGTGATTGAGTACATTGCAGTTCATGGATCTTCTAGATGTAGTGTATATTTATTGGGTACTAGACAGCGTTCTACCGCCAATACTACGATGTAGGCTGGGCGTGGCCCACGTATTAATATCCATATATCCGGGTGCGGGTCGTGACACGTTTTTAGTGGTGGCCCATGCAAGTCAGTCTTTGTAATTAATGTGAAGTCGTGGTAGTACTTGAGCTTATCTGTACTACTGCGAGCCTGCCCTAGGATTTAGGTTGAGTCATGGAATATTTTAGGATTTTGGTACTCAGTCACATATTAGGAACTCTTGGTAGATTCCAGGGATGACCCCTGGGAATCTTATTTCGAAAAGCTTTTCAATTTTTTTTCCACTTGTTTCTATTCGTCTTGATTTTTGAAATATTTGTCCGTATCAAACTTTATTCTTTCTTGGGATGAGTTGTGGATCCCAGAGGGAAGGTATAAGTTGAACTTATATATCCTCTAGGCTGAGAATCAAATATGATTTGCCAATCTTATATCAAGGTTGAGATTTATTTTAGATTATATTCTAGAACTTTCAATCTTGACCTAGATAGTACCTTTGGGACTTCTTCTGAGAACTTTTCATAAATCCTGCCTCGGAATCTATTTTTGCTAGTTTCTATTTACTTATCCTTGATTCGTTGTTGAATTTTGAATATTGATGTTCGTTCGTTGTTGACCTTGATTTTGTATCTAAAATCAGTTTTTATGAATTGAGTTAAGATATTCTGATAAACATATTTGATGAGAACGATGAGAACGGTAAGTGTCTACTTTATTTATGGGGTTTAGAATTTATCGCAGTCATACAAGCTAGCATGACAAGGACATGGAGCCTGGTTTTGATATACTATCCTAGTTATGGAATTTAGATTTTATTGCAGCCATACCGGTTGGCGTGGTAAGGAATCTAGATGACATAATTATAGGGTGTATACCCTAGTTATGGACTCCATCGTTTATTGCAGCTATGCTTACTGGCGTGGCAAAAATTCTGGCAACATGATTCTGGATAGACGTGTATGGTTATCAGGTCATACCTTAAATTGATTCACTTCTTTTGATCTATTGATCAAGGACAATTCCTACCATTATTTCTTGTTCCGTTATTTCTCTTCAAATCAAACGATGGTTTTCTTATCTCGCCATTATTTCATCCATCCTGATTAATTATGTCTTGATTACACCAATCACCTGTCTTTTATCCATTCCTGTCAACCACCCTATGAAATCGTTTGAAACTTTTGTTCTTTCCACCTTGGAAAGGTTAAGGAAGTATCGTAAATCATCTCGTTCGGAAGACGGATTTATTATCAAGTGGTATCTTGGTAGGAATATGAGATGTTAGATCTAGCGTAGAATTTTGAGATAGAACTATGATTGAGGTTGGAACTGAAACCAAAGGGTCGATATAATCAATTTAGAAATGAGTTACTAGGGTATTTCGAGGATGAATTACTTGGAAAGCAAGTTCAAGGATTTCAAATAAGAAGGACAATAGGATGTATATTAATGGTATGAAAATTTATATTTCGTGGATATAGTTTAGAACCTGACAAGGATATCCGAGAGTGAAACATTTTTGAATTGGGACAATTTTAGGTTATTGGTTCTCAAGGTATTTCACGCAAAGGTTATGATGGAAGTTTAGAATTTAATAATGGGAAAAAAATTTAGTTATATGTAGCGATGGTAAGAAACTGGACAAGACATTGGTAAGAGGATAGAGAACGCAAGGATTTTGAGTCAAATATATATATATAGAGAGAGACTGTGTGAATATAATTTATTAATTGAGATGGTTGATAATTGAAAGTGTATGATGAAGAAAATATGAAGGTTGATTTGGTAATGGAAGAATAAGTTTTATAAAGCCTAGTGGTATTAATTTGAATAACACCATGAGAGTGATTTGAACAATTTCAAGGATATTATAAACTTGAATTAGAGATTTCAGATCAATTTAGGACAATGTGGAAGAATTCGGATTTAAAGATGATTAAGTGGATAGTGTGGAGTTCTAGTGAAGAGTGTACTTCTTGATTAGGGTTTTGGAAATTAGGATCTGGCCTATGGTATCATGACAAGGTCCAATCTTCATGACGAAAGTGGAATTCTGGTTGTAGTTGTATAAGATTGGTTTTTATATTTGGACTTGTGAGATTAAAGGTGTGATTGGCCAATGATGACCAGATAAACTTGATAGTATCAGAGAGAGATGATTAACTTGGCTTCCCTATGAAACCTTGTCTTTTGATTTCCCTATTAAAAAGGAATTGGACTTATTCCATATCTTGAATCATCCCTTGAGTTTTCAATATCGTTAAATCATAATTTTCTTGATCGCGACCGAACGACTTTGGTCATCTCTTCTATCGTACCCGTATCCTGGGTTGTACTCAATTGAATTAAATTTAATTCTAACCTGGAATTCCATTCTCGGATGCTCGTGCTCAGGTTTTATTCTTGATCATGACTAGGTTTATGATTTTCGTCGCTCTATTCTACATCGTGCCTAAGTGTTTAATCATTCCATAAAATTTTAATCACGTCCGAACTTGGATCGTATTTCATGATTTTATTAATCATACTCCTTAATCCTTGATCGGGCCTATAAGACCTTGACCTCGATTTTGTTGTGTCTAAAATTTCATCTCAACCATGCCAAACCTTGTTTTGTTCATGGTTAGCTTTTCATCTTGATCGAGCCTGTGCGACTTTCGGGTTGATTTTCCATCAACCTAAGTCCTACGGATCGCCTCGTACTTAAACTTCATTATATCTTCGATTCTCCTAATCGTCTCTAAAATCGTGCCCCAATGACTTGACTTATTTCTGAAATCATGCACATATGATTTTGTTCATATCATGATTCTATCGTGCCAAAATCCATCATCATGCCTAAACAATTTTGAATTGATTATCTTGATCGTGCAAAACTCGTCATTCTTGGATCGTGCCTAAAATATTGCTTAAATCTTCTATCCTGTTTTAACCCCAATACCAACCATTAATTTCGAGGACAAAATTTTTATAAGGTGGGTAGGATGTATGCCCCCTGAATTTCCAGAATTTATTTTCGAATTTTCTAAATGATTTATTCTCGATATTTTATTTTTAATTGATTAATTTTGATCATTAAATGCTCTTTACCGTGACTTTGATTTCTAGAGCATCAGGGATGCCAGTCTCTGGAAACTTTCTTCTTGAAGTTTGTAGTAGACGAGATTATCTTCATGTTGATATATCGTATCCCACTCGAACTTGTTCCCCTGTGCTCCATTTGCTTCGCACAACTTTCGGGTCAATTTAGACCAATTTATCGTCTGTCGTAATTTGTGATTTGACTTTCAATTTAATTTCGGGGCCCGCCATCGGTCCAATCCAGTCGACCCAATATATGGCCCTGGCCTGTTTTGAGTCAACTATGCACGTGCCACTTGCGTGCCACCAAATTGATCTCCCTTGTGCTCCCATTTCATCCATAATTTTAATTGGTTTAAATTATTATTTTAATTAAATCTTGGCCCCAAGCTTGTCCAACTTGACCCAACACCCAACCCAAATTGGTGTGACCCTACCATGTCTACCTATACACCCCACTGATATTTTTCTCTTTTTCTCCTACTAAAAAATATCCTCCTCTTTACACAAATATCTTATTTCTCTTATATATATATATATATATATATATATAATATATATATATATATATATATATATATATATATATATATATATATATATATATATATATATATATATATATATAATACACTCTCCCCCTCTCTAATACACTCTCCCCCTCTCTTCATTTTAAATCACTCTCTCTCCGCACACACAAATCACCCCCCCCCATGTGGCCGACCTATCCCTCTCTCTCTCTCTATTTTCTCTCTAATATCCCTCTCTCTCTCTTTATATATAATATATATACACAAACACACACACACACACACACACACACACACACACACACACACACACACACACACACACACACACACACACATATATATATATATATATATATATATATATATATATATATATATATATATATATATATATATATATATATATAAATATATATATATTATATATAATCTCTCTCTCTCTCTCTCTCTCACCACCCCCTCACCCATCACCATCAGGACAACCCCCCCTCCTGTACACAGTACTAGCCTCCCCTCTCTCTATTCTCATTCTCTCTCCCTCTTTCTATTTATATAATATATACACACACATATATTGTACATACAAATATCACATACTCTCTCCCTCTCTCTCACCATCACCACCAATAACACCATACCACCGCCATCATCTTTTTCTTTTTCTTCTCCTCTTCCTCCTCCTCACTGCGTGACCACTGTCGGGCAGCCACCGGCAGCTGCTGCAGTAACAGCACCGCGTAGCAGCAGTGGCCATCGTGCCACCACCGCGTGCCACTGCATGGCCACGCCGGCGTCCGCCCCCCTCGTGCGCCGCACATCGCCCCGCTATGTTGGCCTCCGCCACCGCGCCACCGTACGAGCAGCGGCTGATCGTGTGGTTGCACAACCGCTGCGCGCGTGGACGCGTGGCACACGGCTATCCGGCCAACCGCCGTCGCCGTCGGCCACCCACAGCCCGTGCGCAAGGCTGGGCGACCCTTCTGGGCGGTCATCGTCCTCCCCGACGCGAGAAACAGACTATTCGTGCATTTTGCACGAAGTTCCGTCGGCGCGCGCGAGTTTAGAACTCTGAAATGGCGTTCCGTAGCAGCAACTTCATACGCATTTTTCGGGAAATACGACCGTTGGATCGACGAACTCTTTGCTCCGTCATAATCTCGGTATATACCCCTTCATCCTCTGAATTTCATTCATTAATTTCGTCGTTTGATAGATCAAAACCGGACACCAAGTTGACGTTTCAAATTGAACTATTTTTGGACAGTTTTGAGGAGCCAACTTCGTCAGCTCGTAACTCCGTCGTCGCAGCTCCGTTTGGCGTGCCACCAGTTCCTATGCGCAGCTGGTATAACCCTCTTCCTACCTCTTAAGTTTTGTTTCATTGTGAGCACGTTTGGTTGGTTGAATTCAACGCCAAGTTGGCCGTCCGAATTCGTAAATTCCAAGTTGTAAAATTCCATTTTTGAACTCGGGACTTCGGATTCAATTTCTGACACCACCAGTATACTCGTGGCGTCGTTATGGCACGTTTTCAAATAAAGTTTGTTAGATTTAGAGGACGTGGGCCCTGGCACGCATTTCGGTACAAAACGGGCCCCATAGTCCGGGTCAACTTGACTTTTTGACGCCGGCTCATCGAAATCCAATTTCGAATATACCGTTGAGGTCGTATCGTCATTCTGGACTCGTTGACATATAATTTTCTAGGTTTTAGTGGAGATTGGTTCCGACACGCATTTCGGTGCAAGTCGTATACCAATATCCGGGTCAACGGGTCATTTTGAGATCGGCTCATCGGAATCCAATTCTGGATATACCGTTGAGTTCGTATCGTCATTTTGGACTCGTTGACATATAATTTGTTGAGTTTTATGGATATTGGCTCCGACACGTATTTCGGTGCAAATCGGATTCCAATATTCGGGTCAACGGGCCATTTTGAGATCGGCTCATTGAAATCCAATTTCGGATATACCGTTGAGTTCGTATCGTCATTCTGGATTCGTGGACATATATTTTGCTAGGTTTTGAGGACTTTTATTTTGGCACATTTTTCGGTGCAAAGCGGGTCCGACACGGATACCGTTTTGATCCGAAATTATCTTTTTTTCCCCTGTGTCCAAATTGGACTTATGGATAGGCTATTCTAGCTATTTCGACCATTCTTGACACGTTGGTAATGGTTGTTTCACCATCCGACAACATCTGTAGATTTTCACCCTATTATTATAATCTTTCTCCTTTTGTTGTATTTTGAGATCCATCGATTCCAGTGATTTTACAGTCACTGAAATTGATATGTTGATCCTGTAGATGTTTATAGAGACTAGCTTTTACCCTGTTGACCTTGGTTGACTACTTTGACTGAATGTCGAAGTAGAGTCAACATTTGACCTAGGTTAGACTAGTTTTGACCTTGGTTGACCACAGTTGACTATTTTGACCAAAAGTCAACCGGAATTCAACCATAGCCTAAAATTGATTAGAACTTAACCGAAGTTGACCAGTTGACCCAAAGTCAACTGTTAGTCAACATTAGTCAAGTTTGACCTAGAGTTGACCAGAGTTGACCAGTTGACCAAAAGTCAACTGTAAGTCAACCCTTGACCTGCCTTGACCTAGTTTGACTTAGTATGACTTGATTTTACTTCCAAACCCTTGTATTGATACAGTATTCCACCTATAGGTCCTCGAGGCACTGTTCTTGGACTCAGTCGACTTATCCATCACATCACAGGCGAGTACATTTTCTGATAATATTTCTGTTTTATGATATCGTCTATGTTTCTTGTATTTAGTGTAGATATCCTTGTTCTCTTGACATATTGTTCACACGGATTGGTATTTCTCTGGATCTCGTCATGAGATGTTATTCCTTGCTTTCCTTAGTATATCTTGTGCAAGTCTTTCTTGTTCCTTGTGTATTGTATAGACACGATTCCTGCGAAGGTTAGCTACCCTCTCGGAGAATCGAGTGTCATGATGTGTCATAGTTGGATCCACTATACTAGTCGAGGACGGGGAGTATTAGTGTAGATGTGTGGTCATTATCCACCTTGTTTATTCATGTAGGCCTTGTTTAATAGCCAATCCTACACTCCACGTATGATTGGCCGGATCATTAGACCTTGTACAGACCCAAGCCGGCCACATGTTGAAACTAGTACTCATACACTTAGATAGATGATTCTTAATTCTTGTACATGCCATGATCTGTTTTACTTGCCTTGTTGTAGCTCTAGATTTATAGCTTACCTTGCCATAATACTCACATGTACGTTTCATAATTTCTTGTATATTCTTTCTATTTACTGCTACATTTTCAATATCGTCTAATTAGAACTGTTATTTAAGATTTCTGCTCGTTCCATCCTGACTGGATATGTTAAAAATATTTTAGGAGTTGTTATGCCATTATTGGACTTCATGATGTTGCTAGCTGAGGTGGATCTCACTATTCTTTTATGTGAGTTGTCTGGTAGTTATCCTTAGTTTGTCTTGTTTTTTCTTCTTTATTTTCATGTCTTATGATTCCTTTAGTAGTTTCTAATTGTTCTTGTGCCTTAGTTATCTTTCCTGTCTTATCTTCTTTAGATGATGGGTTGTGATTGAATACATTGTAGTTCATGGACCTTCTAGATGTAGTGTATATTTATTGGGTACTAGACAACGTTCTACCGTCGATACTGCGACGTTGGCTGGGCGTGGCCCACGTATTCGTATCCGTATATCCGGGTGCGGGTCGTGACATGACCACACCCAACATAGGTATTGTGGATAGCCTAATCGTACACTTCATGTACGATGAAGCCGGACCTTGTAGAATTGATTGACTCATTGATTGATTGTGCTCCCTAGCCGGTCACACATTAGTTTAATATTTCAAATTGTCACACTTGCATATTGATTATCGTGTTCATTGTCTTGATTCATTAACAGCCGTGTTCATTGTCTTATATATTGATTGTCGTCTATTGCCTGCATTTTTACATTTTATTTCTGGTACCATAGTTTCATTTCCATTTCTGGTATTCTGGTTTCACCTTGTATTCTGTACTACAGATTATATTGTATATTGTTCTTGTCGGGGTTGTACTTTGCTCTTTTTCTGACAGTATACGTTGCAGGTGAGCTTGAGGCCACATGGAGCATGTGATTGCATTGGATATTACAGCTTTTACTTTATTTTATTTTCTGGAGATTGTATTTTGGATATTCATTATTGTATATTTATTTTATTTGACCGGATTTGTCTCCGGCTGATTTTGTACTAGAATGACTTGATGGATATTGGTGATCATTCTGGGAACGTTATAAAAGCTGTGTTTACATTACATTGTGACTTGGAGTTTTCCATAGTATTGTACAGCTTACTTCGTCGTGTCCA
>JANAVB010038419.1:175722-248222 GCA_029216955.1 Iris pallida
AAATTTAACCATAAAATGATTTTATGATATAAATTGGGATAAAAAACCACCATTGAGAGGTGTTTTTTCTAAAATGGATTTCTACCATAGAAATAGGGGAGATAGAAACCACATTGAAGATGGCATGATGGGGTTTCTATCTCCCCTATTTCTATGTTATAAATCTTTTTTTAAACACCTCCAATGGAGATTTCTATCCTAATTTCTATAATATGTGGCGGTGATGTAGGATGGAGAGTCTCTACGAGGATTTTTTTTCTACTTGTAGAAACTCTCAGGTCTCGTTTGGTTCGCGGAAAGAAAAGGAAAGGAATGAAAAGAAAAGTAAATCAATTCCTTGGTATTTTCTTTCCATCGGAAAATTATAGTTCCCATCGATTTTTCTTTCTGGTGTTTGAAAATGTCAAGAAAATTGGAAGGAAAAATGAATACTTAAAGGTGAGAAATTTTTAAACAACTAAATATTAAAATCAATATAGAGAATCTATAGCTAGCACGCTAGTCATGGCACACGGTCGCACTAGCCATGCCATGTTTTCAAGTCAGCCTATGCAACCATAGTTAGCCATGACTAAGATTGTTCATAAGAATATCATTTCTTAAAATATATAAAAATCATGGCTATTTTCTTCAAGCAAAAATATTTTTTTAAAAATTACATAAAAACTAGGGGTTTTACACCACTTCCTACAACAACTTCTTCATCCACAGTAACTCCTTGCAAGCCTCTATCGCCGTAATGTACTATGCCTCTGTCGTCGACAAGGCAACATACTTCTGCAATCGCGACTGCCACGATACCGCTCCACAGCAAACATCATCACATAGCCCGAAGTTGAATGCCTCATGTCTACATCTCCAACCATATCAGCGTCGGTATACCCAACCAGCTTCGGCTCGTCGCCACCGAAAGAAAGTCTCCAATCGGCAGTACCCTGAAGGTATCGTAGGATCCACTTGACCGCACTCCAATGTACCCTTCCAGGATTGGAAAGATCATACCTGCTAACTGTGCCAACTGCGTGAGCGATGTCTGGTCTCATACATACCATAGCATACATGAGACTCCCCACAGCTGAAGCATATGGAACTCGCTCCATATCTTCCTTCTCGTCCTCGATATATGGACACAGCTCCTCAGTGAACTTAAAGTGAGCCGCAAGGGGGTTACTCACTTTCTTCGACCCGTCCATCCCGAAATGCTGAAGTACCCGATAAATGTACTTCTTTTGGGATAAGTGTAGCAACTTGGACTCTCTCTCTCGGCTGATCTCTATCCCAAGAATGGTCTTCGTTGTACCCAAATCCTTCATAGAGAAGGTTACACCCAGTTGGCGCTTCAACTCCGCTATCCTAGTGGCATTTTGACCCACTAGTAGCATATCATCAACATAGAGAAGTAAAATGATAAAATCATCCTCGATAAAGTACCTGACGAATACACAGTAATCCGATGTCGTCCGTACATAACCATGCTCCCCCATAAATAATTCGAACTTCCTGTTCCACTTCCTCGGAGCTTGCTTCAGACATACAAGCTTTTCCTCAACCGGCAGACCAAGTGTGACTTGCCCTTCTCATAGGATCCCTCTGGCTGCTCCATGTACAACTCCTCCTCAAGATTACCGTAGAGGAATGTCGTCTTCACGTCCATTTGCTTGACCTCCAAGTCGAAACTGGCTGCCAATGCTATCACCACCCGAATAGACGACTATTTGACGACTGGTAAAAAGATCTCATCAAAATCTACGCCCTTCCGCTGACCGTAGCCTTTAACTACCAGCCTCGTTTTGTATCAAGGGCGAGTAGCATCATCTATCTGCTTCACTCTGAACACCATCGATTTCTCAAAGCCTTCTTGCCCTTTGGCAACCGCACCAGATCATAAGTGGAGTTGGCTTATAAGGAACTCATCTCCTCCTGCATAGCCTCCATCAACTCATGTCTATGTTCATCGTCCACTGCCTCTGCGAAACATTTTGGCTCTCCCCCGTTAGTCAATAGCACATACTCATCTGGTGAGTATCTCATAGATGGTCAACGCTCTCTGTCGCTCTTCCTTAACGGAACCACTAGTGCTGGCTGTATATCAACAGCCTTCCCCTTTAGGAACTACCTCTCCGACATGCTCATCCGCATGAGGGTTACCTTGACCACTATCAACAGACTGATGATCAAGGTTGTGAGCAACTCCATGTACTGGCTCTCCCATAATTGGATCCTCTGCGATTTTCTCTGGAAACTGCTCGAAGCGAAATGACTCTAACTCAGGCAATTCCTCAGCATCAGAAGGCATCTCAGAATTCTGAGTGTTGGTCATGGTCTCATCCTCGACGAATACCACATCCATGCCTTTGTAGAGCTTTTTTCTCACGGGATCGTAGATTCTATAGCCAAACTCATTCCAACCGTAGCCGACAAAGACGCATCGCCTCGTCTTCGACAGAAGCTTGGATCTATCGTCCTTCGGTACATGCACAAAGGCCTTACAACCAAAGGAGCACTAGGACATAAATTAATAACATAAGCAGCTGTGTAAAGTACCTCACCCCAATAACTGCCCGACAAGTTTGCTTCTGATAGCAAACATCGTACCCTCTTTATTAGCGTCCTGTTCATGCGCTCCGCTACACCGTTGAAATACGGTGTCTTTGGTGGAGTCTCCTTATGTCGCATCCCTTGCTCTCTGCAATAAGCATCAAAGGGACCAATGTACTCTCCGCCATTATCGGACCGAACACATAGCAGCTTCTAGCCCGTCTTCCTTTCAACAGAGGCCTGAAACTCTTTGAAAGTGGACAGCACCTGATCCTTGGTCTTTAAGGCATAGACCCAAATCTTCCTAGAATAATCATCAACAAACGTCACAAAATAAGAAACACCACCAATAGATTTTACCTTCATAGGATCGCAGACATCCGAATGAATCAACTCGAGCAACGTCGGCTTCCTCAAACTTGGATGACTTTGGAAAGACAACCTATTTTGCTTTTCCGCTAAACAGTGCGTGCACTTCTCCAATTTTGTAGACTTTAGCCCTGGAATCACCTTTCTGTTCACCAAGTAGCTCATCCCCTTCTCGCTGATATGGTCGAACCTCCTGTGCCATTATTCGATAGACGCATCACTGACTGCGTTCACCTCCTGTGCCCCTGTGCGCTTCCCTCTATATAGTAGAGTTCGAACTTCTTGCTTCATCTGGCAATCACATTGAACCTCTGGAAAGCTTCCACTGACCGTTCTCGAAGAGATTGAAGAAACCCTCGTCATCCAACCTTCCAACCGATACCAGGTTAAAACAGATATCAAGGACATAATGGACATCTTTGAGAACAAGAAATGCATCCGTCTTCATCCTCAAATGCACATCTCCAATGGCAATCGCCATCGACACATCTCCGTTGCCTATTTTCAACACTCTACAGTCGTCTGTTGTGTAAGTGGTGCCCTATTGTGAGATACGTGCGCTGAAGAACCTTAGTCCACCAGCCAAAAATTGTCATCGCAGGAGAGGGTCATGACAACCTCATCACCTACGACGATCACATCGCCTCCATGTGTTGACGCCATCGCTGTAGTGTTCTCACTTTGCTTCCCCTTGTTGCTCTTTTTCTCTCTCTTCCAAGCGAAATAGTTCCGCTTGATGTGGCCCTTCTTGCCACAATGGTAACACTCTGAGTCCTCGTGCCGACCCATGGACTTACCTCTGCTCTTATCTCTGCCACTACCTGGACCCTTGCTTTTGCCCCTTCCGCGTCTCTCTGAAACTAGCACCTCTAAGTGGTGGGATGTGGATGAAGTGCCATGAGAACGTCTTTGCATCTCTTCATTCAATACCCCGCTCTTGGCAAACTCCAGACTGACTACGCCTTCTGGAGCAGAAGCGATCATAGATACTCGTACGGTCTCCTACGAGTATGAAAATATACATAGCAACCAAAGTCCCCAAACCTCGTCGTCGAACTTGACTCCCATTGAGGATAGCTGGTCCACCACGCCCTGGAACTCACTCAAGTGATCCGTATTGGACGCACTATCTTTGTACCGCAGACCCATCATCATCCGGATCAGAAACAGTTTGTTTACCCCTCTCTTTTTCGCGTACAGAGATTCTAGTTTCTCCCACAACGTCTTCGCATGCTTAATATTGGCAACGTGGTTGTACATGTTATCGTCAACGAACTGTCGCATGTACCCACACACCTGTATATACTCGAAGTTCCAGTCCTCATCAGATTTTTACTGGGCTTCTCAGACGCAAATACTGGAAGATGCAGCTTCTTGACGAACAGCAAATCCTTTATCTTGCTCCGCTAATAATGGTAGTTGGTACCATTCATGTTCATCATACGCACCGGCTTCGCGTCCATCTCTGCTTCCTGGTTTGGCTGTCAACTTCTGATACTTCTTTGAACCCAAAGCTCTGATACCACTCTCTGTTGGGAACGAAGCACAAAAACCGTTCCTCTTAATTGAAATTTAGTAAACCCAAAACTCCTTGCAAGCCTTTGTCGCCACAATGTACTCTACTTCTGTCGTCGATAAGGCAACATACTTCTGCAACCGCGACTACCACGATAGCAACTCCTTGAATATTCAGCAACTTCTTCATCGACAGCAACTCCTTGAATATTCAATTGGTTTTTTCCTCTAATTCAAATTTAGTGGTTAGATCTATGTTCTCTATTCTTATTAGCTACAAGTACTTAGTTTCTTGAAGCTAAGAAACTTATAGGAAATTTACTTTTCGGAGGGAACTACCTATCTACCAATTTAAATTAAAAACATGAATTTAGTTTCAATTGTTAGTTTTTTCCTGTAATTCAAATTTAGTGGTTAGATCTATGTTCTCTATTCTTATTAGCTACAAGTACTTAGCTTCTTGAAGCTAAGAAACTTATACGAAATTTACTTTTCGGAGGGAACTAACTACCTACCAATTTAAATTAAAAACATGAATTTCTAATTCCATTTGATTCACAAATCCTTATTTCGAATTAATTTAATTCAAATTTATAAATACTCTTCTACAATGATAATTAGTTACAATAAATCTTAACTAACTAATTCAGTTATTAATATATTTTTAGATACCCGACGATACGCACGGAACTTTGTGCATGCTGCATTATATGCTTTTTGGGTACAGCCCCCAATTACCACCATTATTATAAATGGAAGAAACAATATGCCCCTCGTGGCTCGATCCACTGATCTTTCGCCACCCAGCCAGGCTCTTATACCTCTCCTTGGTAACCACAAGAGCCACTCGAGTTCGATTTAGGATAAGAACAAGTATTTCTTTTCTAGGGCATACAATTTAACCATTAATTAATGTAACCTCCGTTAACCGAATTCTTGGATTTTTCGAATTATTATATTTTTCTATTTTATGAAATTTTTTCAAGTCTTTGAGAACGGGAATTTTAATATGAAACTTTCTTTAGATCATGATATGTTATCATTATTTTTGTTGGGTCTTTGATTTTGACAAAATCATACTATATGGAATTTTTGCCCATTTACTAAAGAAATTTTCATGAGATATAAATGTTCTTTTATATAATAAATAATTTGTCAACTATTATTTAAATAATAAATACTTTATAATATTTATTTTTAATTATTAACTAATTTAATTATTGGCGAAATTAACTAGTGGTTAGCAGTTAGTATCGTAGTTAGTAGTTAGTTTTCTACTATTTTTCCTACACTATTACATTTTACAAGCTTGCCCTTAGGGTTTTCCCACTCTACCCTATATATTAGGGACTCCCAAACTTTACACATAGTAAACCTAATTTTCTATTCCTAGCAGCCGCCCTACTGGCCATGTCCCGACCACTGCCTCCATCGCACCACAACTTTTCCACCTCCGACCACCATCATCGTCTCTCCATAGCCGCCGAACCACCCTCCCGGCCTCCAACTCCTGGCCGCCCCTTTTCCAAAACACCAGCACCCCACTCCTACTTCGACCACAAACCAAGCCAGGCCACGGCCATACGCCGATCGATCCCAACCAAGTCTGCAACCATCGCCACTGACAACCCTCTGTTCCTCCACCTCCCAGCACAACTACTCCATAGCCGTCGCGGCTATCCGGCCATCCACCCCGACAACCGTCACCATCACCACGTTCACAACCACGATGGCCACAGCCTATTTCCCGCTTCCACCGGCCACTCGTCATCACCACCACCAGTCTGCTACCACCGCGAACACCACCTCCGCCTCTCCTCCCCGACCCAACTCCGGCCATAACCACAATCACAAATAAAGAAAGGGAAGACCGCCGACACTCATCTGACCGGTAAGCCACCGTCGTGACCTCTCCCTCCTCGCTGGACCACCACCTCCAGCGCCTCAGGTCTGCCTCGACCAAGGTTCGGCTCTTCCAGCCCGACGAACTTCGGGATTGATGCCGCCCCCGCCCGATCAGGGTTCGCCCGTACCCAGTGGTGCGTCGCCCCGCGGTGCTAGCACCTCCGCCTGAGAAACTCCGTTGGCGCGTCGCCCGACCTCGCTGTAGAAGCATGGAAAAGATAGAGTTTATGCAGATCATCACTCCATGCGGCCAAGCGAAACTAAGCCGCAGAAGCAGTACTCCTGGAGACCCTATGCGGCCAAGCAAAACTAA
The DNA here is from genome assembly GCA_029216955.1 of Iris pallida. Classification (NCBI taxonomy): domain Eukaryota; kingdom Viridiplantae; phylum Streptophyta; class Magnoliopsida; order Asparagales; family Iridaceae; genus Iris; species Iris pallida. The sequence goes on from JANAVB010038419.1 coordinate 182,363, forward strand.
GCCACAGAAATAGTACTCCTGGAGACCCCATACGGCCAAGCGAAACTAAGCCGCAGATGCAGTGCCCCTGGAGATCTCATGCGGCTAAGACAACTTGAGCCGCAGAAGCAAGGCTCTCGATGGCCCCATTCGGCTAAGGGGACTCGAGCCGCAGAGGGAAAGTTCTCATAGATCCCATGCTGCCAAGTGAAACCAAGCCGCAGAAGCAAGGTTCTCAAAGATCCCATGCGGCCAAAAGGAGCCGAGCCGCAGAAGCAAGGCCCCTAAGGCCACTCTGCGACCAAAATGAGTCAGACTCTACTTTGTGGAGGGGACACATGGCAATTTGACCAAGTCTCAACCACCCAGATTCGCTACAACAAAATCTCAACAACCCCTACCAGGTGGCAGCCCAAGATCGAGTCTTTGTGTGCTGTTACAGACACATGGCCACATGGCCCTTTATGCGGCCCAAAATCTGCTATTGCAGAAATTACTATAAATAGCAGGGTACTACACCCATGCTAAAGGTTGGCAATCAAAGGCTGGCAAATTTCTTCAAGAGCAAAGACTGCGTCTGATAGTCCAAGGAGTAAGGCAGAGTTTATATACTTTCCCGAGCCTCCATCGTTACCCCCAGAATCAAAAACTAAACAATTGTACTTAGATTATTTTCTCGGATTTCTTTCTAGGCTTTCTATTGTACAAGCGAGTTTGCAATCAAGTTCAATTCCTCTGTAATTTTTGTTCTTGATATTTTAATGGCAAATACGATGGCGACTCTGCTGGGGACTTCTTTCTCCTCTGTTGAAAAGTTGGTGACGCAATCCGACACGTCCAAGCTCAGCTCTATGCAGCAAATGCTTGTGGTTCATTTTGACCAACAAGCATTCAAAGAAATGCTCTCTGAAGGGAGCGCCAGCCCATCACAGAAGCGAGCCAACCCGAAGAGAACCCGCAGGACGTCGAAGCACAAAATTGTTGTCCCTCGCCAGGTTCTTGAAGAAGCTCCTTCTGCGGCCCAAGACGGTGATCAAAGCTCTCCTGCGGCCTTGCTTCCGACCGCAGAGAACCCCAGTGTCCCCAAATCCAGCAAAGAAAAATACTACGATCCTAAACTTTTGGGGGCACAAGGGAAATCCATGCGGACGAAGAAGAGGCCGCATAAGAGCAATGGGCAGTCTTCCTATGCGACAGCTAACTCTGGCCGCAGGCAGATGGCCCATACGGCAGCCAACTCTGGCCGCAGCCAGATGGCCTATGCGGCAGCCAATCCTGGCCGCAGATAGGCTGCCTCATGCGGCCTTGTCAGAAGCTCTGTATTCGACCGTCTCTCATGCGGGCCCGACCCCATGCGACCCATTGAGAATGTGGAATATTCCAATCTGGACTCTTCTTACTATGTGCATTCGGGTGTTAAGTCGAAGAAGTCTAGGGCAGTACGGGCCCGACAAGCCCAGTCAACTGTCCAAGCTGCTGACCGTCAGCGGGTACCGTTAACTGTTATATCGGCTCCTGATGGAAAGTTATACAGAACCACCCGCGTCCAGTCCTCCAGGGCTAACGGACAGGGTGGGTCCCAAAAGTCTCCCTCCAATGATCGAGAGCAAGTGTTTTTACTAGCCTCGGATCAGGGAGCAAACATGATACCTACGCACCCGTATGCTCGGGATACCCGAGTCCACAAATTGGCTACAAAGGTAGATCAGTTTGCTATCGACTTACGAGAGGTGATTACTCACAAACGCACGGAGAGAGAAGCAACCTTGGCATGTGATGAGCCCTTTCGGGACACCATTGCACCTAAGTCATCATCAACTGCTGCTGCGACAAGTCGGCAGCACCTGAAGATCGGCAGTCCATTTTCCAACGACTGCACCAGCCGGCATCTGTCCGACAACAACTTGAAAAAAAGGTGCAAATTCTGGAAGACGAGGAATTTCCTTTTGCCTCCTGTAATTCAACTCGGAAGATTCCTCCCGGCAAGGGAGGAAAGAAGACAGGCTCTTCCAGCCCAGCAATCTCAGCCAGCACTGCAAGGAAACTCTCATCTGGAGGATTGCCGCTGACAACCACAGGGGGTGTCTACCTAGGCACTCGATCCAGAAAGAAGCTTCCAACACCTGGGGGTGCACCCTCGACCTCCCTGGGGGTAAATAAAGCTGGGGGTAGCAGTCCCCTCAATGTATGCGACAACCCAATGTTCCAAGAGCATACACAGGGGGTAGCAATCCACTGGAATTATGCAACAGGCTTGGACGTCCCCGAGGATGCCACCTTCGCCAAGACGATGCAGCTTCCTGCACAGGGGGTGGCACCCCTTTCGAATCCGAGGAGGAAGACATTCCGATATTCCCCGACGATTTCTCTATACGAGGGTACGATACGGAGAGCACCTCTTCTACGGTCCCTTCCATATCTACCAACATGCGGACTGTCTTTATGGCCGACGATGATCATAAAGGACCTACTAATCGACAACGTCTAGAAGTACTTGAAGCCATGATCCTATCCTTGGTCAAGTCAGTAGACAAAATCAAAGCTGCCTTGCCAACTCAACCGGCAAGGACGCCCGGACAAATAAGCTTAGGACCCGCAGTCAACGCGGACTCCAATACGATCGCTCCTCTTTTGGGTGATAATCCTCTAGGAGCAGCCGCTCCTTCAGCTGCAGACGAAGCAAGGGAGGCAAGAAGGGAAGTCCAGGAGCTTCGAGCAATGTTTAATGCCCGAGACTCCTCTCGGAACCTCAGAATACGGCAGCCGTACCCCGTTGCGTGGAGAGATGTTCCTTTTCTTCCACGGTACAAGCCGTTTCACATCGATTCGTATGACGGGAAGACCTCTGCTAGTCGGTACATGACATATTTTGAGGTCACAACAAACCATTTGCCGCATAGCGACGCCATTCTCATACGATTATTTATCAGAGCATTGGAGGAAATCGCGTTCGACTGGTACCGCAACCTTTCGGATAACTGCATCCATTCCTTTGACGGCTTTAAGCACATGTTCCTGCAAAGATTCTATGAAGTGGGACATGATGTGACAATGTTGTCTCTCCTTGAAAGTCATTCAAGGAGAGAGGGAGTTAACGAGAAACTATATCGAGCAGTTTTGCTAAACCGCGATGAGATTGCCCCAAGACAATCCCCAAAGCTCCTTGATTGAAATCTGCCAGAAGAAGTTGCTCCCCGTAATCAGCCTCTGGATGGAAGAAGATCAGTTCAGGGATTGGACGACCTTCATCATAAGCGCTACCAACACGGAGGCGAAGTTAAAGAAGGCTCGCTAGCTGGGATTACACATCCCAGATGGAGAGGATAAAGGCAAATGTCCTGGTACCACCTCTAGTAACGACAACAGTGGTGGCACCACCAATAACTGGGACACCATGGGCAAACAGGCCATGGTCACAGGTACGACGAAGAAGCCTGAACAAAAGAAGGAAGAAGCTCAGTGGCCATAGGTGAATTACTTATTTGAAGATAGTCATGTCAAGCCTATCTTCGACATGCTCTTGCAAGGTGATAGGATCCAACTCCCTCCACCAAGGCGCGAACCTCGAGCGACGGGGTTAGAGGACCCAAAATATTGCCACTTTCACCGCTATGTCCATCACTCCACTCATGAATGCTTCCAATTAAAGCGATACATCCAGAGTCTTATCGACTCCAAAGCTCTGTCGCTAGATTTCGAAGAGGTTACCGTGGCTGCGAATATGGTATCAGTTCAGTTCGGTGACTTCCCCCAAACAAATGCTTAAGACAAGGTAATACCTATCCCTCGGGCAATGAGGGAGGTTACTAATCTTCCACCCGTTCAGGACCAGACGACTGGCTTGGTACCTCTCACCATGTCACGAGGAGAGGTCTGTGGGTGCACCCAGACTTAGTGCCCGAAGTTACCCAGGCCGTGTCATCTTCAACTAGTAAAAAGAAGGACAAGAAGGCCAGATCCTACCATACAATTTCAGCCGAAGCTGAGGAGGCGGTGGCCGTTGTTACCCGGTCTGGGGCACAAGTCCAACGCACTCTGGGTAATTCAGTCGAAGACCCTCAGTCGGCAACGCTGTCTGCTACTGATATTCCGGGGCCATCTCAGCCTCCACCGGCAGACAAGTCCAAGCCGAAGGAAACCCGCTTCGACAGGCCGCTCCATAGGGATGCCACTCAGGGGCTGGAGAGACCTTACAACTTTGACATATTAGCACAACTGGCTAATACGCCGGCAAAGTTTTCGTTATACGAGCTCCTAAGGCTCTCCAAGGATCTTCATATCGCATTGAGCGAAGCACTCCAGAATGCTGATGCCTACTTAGCCCAGGTCAAGCCTACAGGGAAAGACTCATCAACAGATCTCCAGGGCAGCAACTGTGCGGATGCAATGCCCAACATCGTATTCACCCCACAGGACATGTTGATCAAGACCAACTTGCATGATCGCCCCTTGTACTACACTGGATACATAGGCGACATCAAGGTGGATCGGATGCACATCGATCCTGGCTCGTCTATAAGTATCATCCGGAAAAGCTTACTTTAGCTCCTCGGCATCCCTATGAACCGGCTAGCAGCAACCAACACTGCCATTAGCAGTTTCAACTCGGAAAGGAGCTATCCCCTGGGAAAGATCCGATTGAAATGTCAGATCGACGACCTGAAGACGGAGGTTACCTGCTACGTCATAGACGCAGATATGTCCTACAATATCCTCTTGGGGCGTCCGTGGATGCATGACTATATGATCGTGCCATCCACACTCCACCAGTGCTTCAAGTATATCAGTAAGCACGGCTTCGTGAAGACAGAATTTGCCGACATCGATCCCTTCAAAGGGGTTGAGTCTTACTATTCCTCGAAGGCTTGTCTATATGAAGAATCCAAGAAGCACATAATTAACGAACTGGAGGCCATAACAGGGTCAGAGGAACCTCTGAAAATCAATCTCCAGGCCCGTAAACTGGGCAAAGTCGCACCCCTTATCGCAACTTTGCATAAAGAGGTGTCCGGTTCTCACGCCCTAGCTGTGTAGTTGGAACCGATGGTCATCCGACTCCCGAGGTCCAGCCAGGAGCCAAAGCCCGTCTTCGAGCCGATGGTGATCCGATTGCCAAAATTCAATCAAAGGCGATCGGAAGATGCGAAGCCCTCTGTGGAGCCGATGGTGATCCGATTGCCAAGATCCAGTCAAAGGCAATCGGAAGATACGAAATCCTCTGTCGAGCCGATGGTTATCCGTCTCCCCAAGACGAGCCGGTAGCCAAGTGTTGATCCGAGGCCCTCAGGCAAGCCAATGCCACAAGCAGAACCCTTGGTGCCAAGTTGCCCAAGATAGCGTCCCAACCTCCGATCACGCGGGGGTAGCTAAAGAGGAGGCAGAACTCACAAAGTATCTTGTTGCACAAGTGGATAGTCCCTCTCCTGATGATGTAATCCATGTAGACAAAATTCCATACTTTATCAATAAGAGGCTACCATTGAACTATCCTGAGTGTAATAAGCTTAATCTGATGTATGCTGTGGAGCACGGTCTAAACATTAACCTGCACACACAGGTGACAACCGTCTATACCGTAAACCGACTTACTCCCATTAGAGGTGCCTACTTCCTAGTCCTAGGCATAAGACAGGGGGATCACATGATCATCTTTGGCCGAAAAGAAGGTCCTCAACCTTTCATGCCACAATAGTTCGATCTCGAAACCGACGCTGGAAGATTGCCGCTCTACCTGTATAGTCTCCAAGCCAAGTACTTCATACAAAAGCAGGGGTACGACATGAAGACTACCCCAGGTTTAAATTATGACAACGACCGGCGATTGCCCCTGCAGATGTCAGCCTCGGCTGGAAAACCTCGGGATTATTACAACAAGTCCAGACGCGGCCTCGGTTATGTTACACCAGCAACAACGCACGAGAGCTCCGATGAGGAATGCGAGTGGCATTCTCACTCATCCGAATCGCCTATATACGATTTCGATGATAGCATTGGGAATATCTTCAGGCAGACATTATCTGTCAATATGGCATCCGCTGACATTAAAGAGGAAGGCGAAGATCTACTTGAACTTCTTGAACTGGAGCCATGGACCCAATAGCTGGATGCACAATGGGAGAAGCGCTTTGAACAACGAGACCCTCCCACTGAAGACAAAGTCATGCAAGTTGACCTCGGCGACGAATACTTTCCAAAGCCAATCTTCTTCAGTAAAAGCCTGACGGACGGCGAGCGGGAGTTGTTGTTGCAACTCGTCAGAGAGTATATCGACGTTTTTGCTTGGAGCGATGAAGACATGCCAGGACTAAACCCCGAGATTGCACTTCATAAGCTCAATATTCGTCCGGACGTAAAACCAGTCAAACAACAGCAACGGCGGTTCCGTTCAGATATCATGAACTCTATCGAAGCAGAAGTAAACAAGCTTATAGATAGAGGTTTCATCCGCGAGGAGCAGCACCCAGGCTGGATAGCTAATATAGTACCAGTCGTCAAAAAGAATAAAAAATTTTGAATCTGCATCGACTTCCGCAATCTGAATGCGGCATGTCCTAAGGATGAATTCCCTATTCCCATCACCGACATAATGATCGATAATACGTGTGGCTTCGAACGCATGTCCTTTATGGATGGCTTTTCAGGATACAATCAAATCAAAATGTCTCCTGATGATGAGATGCATACGTCATTTCGAACACCGATCGACGTGTATTGTTACACAGTCATGCCCTTCGGCCTAAAGAACGCCGGTGCTACATATCAACGAGCTATGAGTGTTGTCTTCAGAGATCACTTGCGCAAGACGGTGGAGTATTAAGTAGACGACATCGCCGTTAAAAACTGCTCCAAGGATGACCACTTACACGATTTGAGGACAGTGTTCGACCTTATGTGAACGCACAATCTGAAGATGAATCCCACCAAGTCTTTCCTGGGCATGTCCAGCGGGAATTTCTTGGGCTTTGTCATTACTTCCCAGGGTATTCACATAGACCCCGACAAAACAAAAGCAATCCTGGAAATGAGCCCTCCGAGGAACCTCCATGAACTCTGTGGCCTTCAGGGAAGACTAGCCTACATCAGGAGGTTCATATCTAACCTCTCAAGACGATTTAAACCCTTCACACAACTCATGAAAAAAGACGTCCCTTTCGTATGGAATGAGGAATGTCAACACGCCTTTGATGACATTAAGGAATACCTGACGAATCTGCCAGTTCTGGTAGCCCCGGTCGCTGGAAAGCCCTTCCTACTCTATGTACGGGCGATGGAACACTCCCTCGGTGCCTTGCTAGCACAGAACAATGATGCGGGACACGAACAAGCCATCTACTACCTCAGCTGAATGATGGTGGGACCGGAGCATAGGTACACCGCCGTAGAGAAGGAATGCCTTGCCATGGTGTTCGCCATTCAGAAAATACGACACTATGTGACAGGGCAGACCATCCATATTGTCTCACGAGTTAACCCGCTCAGGGTTCTCATGACCAAGCCAGGCGCACTCAGTTCTCGTCTAGCCACCTGGGCAATATTGTTATCCTCCTACGATATGGTTTTCGTTCCGCAGAAGGCTGTCAAAGGTCAAGCCTTGGCCGACTTCCTAGCAGCCCATCCAGGCTCAAAAATAGCCAGAATCTATGAAGAAATCCAAGACGAATTCGTTAACTCAAACATGACTTCACAGGATGACGTTTGGCGAATGTTCTTCGACGGTGCTTCAAAAAGGGGGCCCCAAGGTGATATCATCGCTGGGGTCGGGATAGTATTTATTTCTCTCTCTGGGTTGGTGGTCAACCGGGCATACTCTCTCAGAGAACCCTGTTCAAACAATGTAGCCGAATATAACGCTTTGGTCATCGGGCTCCAACTCACAAAAGAAGTGGGAGTCGAATACCTAGAAGCATACGGTGACTCGCAGTTGATTGTTAATCAAATTCGAGTTTCATACGAGGTTCGTAACACGACCTGATTCCTAATCATCAGACAGCAATTGCCATCATTGCAACCTTAGAAGGGTTCTTTATAGAGCATGTTCCTAGCCTCCAAAAATATTGAAGCCGACGCCCTAGCAGGACTCGCTACTTCTTTGGCGGTTCCAAATCATGCTCATTATCTAGTCGACGTGATAGGCCATGAGCTGGTCTGTCCCAAAAACAACGTTCAACTAGGTATGAGTTACTCCGCCCAGATAACCAATGACGTGTAAGACTAGAGACTCTCGTTCATCAATTTTACAGTCTACGGAATCCTGCCTGAGAATGTGTAAGAAACAACTCCAATCAGAAAGCGTTCTCTCAGATTCTTTTATGACACAGAGACAAAATTGTTATATCGACAATCCTACGATGGGCTACTGTTAAGATGCATGTCAAATGCAGAAGCCAAAGAAGCCCTACGCGAGGCTCACGATGGCGTTTGCAGGGCTCACCAACTTGGCCCAAAGTTGCAGGAACGTCTCCGTCGGATGGGCTATTACTGGCCTACGATAGTAGCAGACGCAGTTGATTATGCAAAAAAGTGTAAGGATTGTCAGATCCATATAGAATTCATACATTTGCCATCCAAGTTTTTGTACCCAACAGTGGCCTCTTGGCCATTTGAAGCATGGGGAATGGACATCATTGGCCCAATCACCCCGCCGTCGTCCAGGGGACACCGGTTTATACTTGCAATCACCGACTACTTATCCAAGTGGACGGAAGCTATTTTACTGGCAGAGGTAAAGACATCAAATGTGATTAGTTTCATAAAACATCATGTTATCTACCGTTTTGGATTGCCCCGGAGGATTATTTACGACAATGGTCCGTCGTTTGCAAGTCAGGTTTTCTATCGATTCTGTGACAAGAATCAGATTCAGAATGTGGCTTCAACGACATACAACCCATCGGCTAATGGTCTGGCAGAAGCTTTTAACAAGACCATAATCAAGCTTCTCAAAAAGTTTGTATGTTCAACCAAGCGCGACTGGAACAAAAAGCTGGGTGAATGCTTATGGGCGTACCGTACTACAATTCAGACGGCTACAGGAAATACACCGTTCTCTCTGGTGTACGGAAGCGAGGCAATTTTCCCGTTGGAGACCCAGATCCCATCGCTTCGCGTGGCCCTTACTTACCGGTTGACGTCGGACGATAACTACCGCCGACGGCTACAAGAATTGGAAGCCTTAGACGAGAAGCGTTTACAAGCTCAACAAAGCATCGAGCTCTATCAAGCACACATCTCTCGGGCCTTCAATAAGAAAGTCAAGCAGAGGACATTCCAAGTAGGCGATCTCGTCTTGGCCGTTCGCAGACCAATGGTCACGACTCACAAAACCGTCGACAAGTTCCAGTCCAAATGGGAGGGTCCATTCATCATCGAGGCTGTATTCTCCAACGGCGCATACCGGCTCGCGAAATAGAATGGGGACTTACTCATGATGCCCATAAACGGCAAGTTCTTGAAGAAATACTATGTTTAAGAACATGCCGGTACTTCCTCAAACCACTAAATCCCCCAGACGGTCGAGTTATGTACACCAAGTACCTCTGAACTCATTCTCTATTAGCTCCGAGTGGATTCACATTGCATCCCCCTGGGTGACAAGTCATGTATACTTAAATACCTCTGGACTTCCACCCTGATGCTCGACTCCGCCGGAGTTTACCAGGCTTATTTCCATACCGAAGCAAACTTCCTGGTCCTGATTATCGTGTGTCACGTCCATATTACCTCTGATACCGATAGTCTCTTGACTTAACACCTGAACCCGACCCGAGATAAAATTACGGTGTTAAGGCCACAGAACCTATCACGTCCATATTACCTCTGTTGGATTTTGTTTCAAATCTATTACTCGCACCACCAGTGCGCAAAAGGGTAATAGGTCCACCAAAAATTATTCCTAATTATCATGTGTCACGTACATATTACCTCTGATACCGATAGTCTCTTGACTTAATACCTGTACCCAACTCGGGATAAAATCATGGTGTTAAGGCCACAGAACCTATCACGTCCATATTACCTCTGTTGGGTTTTGTTTCAAATCTATTACTCGCACCACCAGTGCGCAAAAGGGTAATAGGTCCACCAAAAATTATTCCTGATTATCGTGTATCACGTCCATATTATCTCTGATACCGATAGTCTCTTGACTTAACATCTGTACCCAATCCGGGATAAAATCATAGTGTTAAGGCCACAGAACCTATCGCGTCCATATTACCTCTGTTGGGTTTTGTTTCAAATCTATTACTCGTACCACCAGTGCGTAAAAGGGTAATAGGTCCTCCAAAAATTATTCCTGATTATCGTGTGTCACGTCCATATTACCTCTGATACCGATAGTCTCTTGACTTAACACCTGTACCCAACCCGGGATAAAATCACGGTGTTAAGGCCACAGAACCTATCACGTCCATATTACCTCTGTTGGGTTTTGTTTCAAATCTATTACTCGCACCACCAGTGCGCAAAAGGGTAATAGGTCCACCAAAAATTATTCCTGATTATAGGTTTTGTCTCAAATCTATTACCCGCACTAACCAGTGCACAAAAGGGTAATTGGTCCACAAATATTATTCAAATCTATTGCTCGTATTTCCAGATGCACAAAAGGGCAATAGGTCCACAAAAGTCCCCTAGTGGGCTGTCCTTTATCAAATCACAAATGCTGTATTAGACCCTCTAGTACAAGCACCACTGATACCACAAACAAAGAATGGAGTGAATATATTCTTTTACTCAAAATTAGTTACATTCATAGGACTACATCTCCAGAAAAAAAAATCATCACAGATTCGTCACAAGAATGAGCAAACCAAAAAGTTCTTCATCTCTTCATCTCGACAGGAAGTAAAGGATTACATTGATGTCCTAATGAAGCAAAACACAAACTACAGCTAAAGACAGACAGAAACACCAAGACAAAAAATGGACATTTATTTTTCATACTCCCAGAAACAGCAATAACATGGCAACCCATGGATCCTTACAGTCAAGGATCATAGTTGTGTTGAGGCGTATACCATTCCCTCAGCCATTTTGCATACGAAGGATCTATTTGATTAAAGTCCTCGGCGGGGGCAGGAGGGTCAGAACTCCCAATGCTGCTACCCTCGGACTCGGGCTCCTCCTTCACAGCAACTTCAATCTTGGGAGTAATTCCCTCCCTGATAGTCGCCAGCTCTTCTTTTACCTCAACTTTTGGTATCACCTCCTCCTTAACAAACGGCAACTCTTGTTTAATGAGAGGAGGCAACATCTTCTCCTTCACAATGGTCTCAGCCTTCGGCATGGATACTGCAAAAATCAAAGAAAGAGGATAGTCACAAGAAAACAAAGTGAATGAGCTCCTTTTTAGCTATGCGGCCCAGTCAGACAAAACCTATACAGTATGGTTATAAGGAGCATATATGGTTTAAAATCAGGTGAGGCATATGCGGCCTAGTCAAGCAGAGCCTATGCGGCCCGCTTATGAGGGGTGCGTATGCGGCTTAAAATAGGAGATACATATGCGGCTTACTCAGGCAGAGATTATGTGGCCCGGTTATGAAGAGGCACATGCGGCTCGGTCGCCCATGCGGTTCGGTCGCCCATGCGGATCAGTCACGCGACATTCATGCGATTCAGTCATGTGATACTTATGCAGCTCAGTTCATGCGACCCCATCACACAGGATGTATGTGGCCCAGTGAGATAGGGAGCGCACCGAATATGCACAAAAGGCGTTACAGCCAAAGCAAAGAAGTGACATGTGAAAGGCTCGTGCATAAAGCATGTGACCTGGCTATTTGAGTTCAAAATGCTCGTTCGTCCACCATCCTTACCGTGGATAGGAGGCTGTACGTCGGGATGAACGGAGAATGGGTTTGTAGCTATTGACGGTGAGGCAAGCCCCTTTCCTTTGTTAGCAGCGCCGGTCGACTTGGAAGCTTTGGGGGCCATGGCGAAGATGGAGTTTATGCGGATCATCACTCCATAAGGCCAAGCAAAACTAAGCTGCAGAAGCAGTACTCCTGGAGACCCCATGCGGCCAAGCGAAACTAAGCCGCAAAAGCAGTACTCCTGGAGACCCTATGCGGCTAAGCGAAACTAAACCGCAGATGCAGTACCCCTGGAGACCTCATACGACGAAGACAACTTGAGCCGCAGAAGCAAGGCTCTCGAAGGCCCCATGCAGCTAAGGGGACTCGAGCTACAGAGGGAAGGTTCTCATAGTTCCCATGCGGCCAAGTGAAACCAAGCCGCAGAAGCAAGGTTCTCAAAGATCCCATGCGGCCAAGCGGAGCCGAGCCACAGAAGCAAGGCCCCTAAGGCCACTATGCGGCCAAAATGAGTCAGACTCTACTTTGTGGAGGGGACACATGGTAATTTGACCAAGTCTAAACCACCCAGATTCGCTACAACTAAATCTCAACAACCCCCACCAGGTGGCAGCCCAAGATCGAGTCTTTGTGTGCTGTTACAGACACGTGGCCACGTGGCCCTTTATGCGGACAAAAATCTGTTATTGCAGGAATCACTATAAATAGAAGGGTACTACACCCATGCTAAAGGCTGGCAAATTTCTTCAAGAGCAAAGATTGCGTCTGATAGTCCAAAGAGTAAGACAGAGTTGATATACTTTTCCGAGCCTCCATCGTCACCCCCAGAATCAAAAAATAAACAATTGTACTTAGATTATTTCCTAGGATTTCTTTCTAGGCTTTCTTTTGTACAAGCGAGTTTGTAATCAAGTTCAATTCCTCTGTAATTTTTGTTCTTGATATTTTAATGGCAAACACTCGCCGCGGTGAGTGCTCTCTCTCCTACCCGCTCAAATGTATCCCCTTCTCTCCTTTGAGCTCGATAAGGTCAAAGTATTTAGATATTGGGAATAAAGAGGCCAGCAGCTTCAGCTGTTTTTAAATAGGAATTTGGGGATTTTATGGAATAATGGTGAGTAGAAGAGTGAACCCCTCCCCTCTTTTAATTATAACTTAATAAGTGTTTAATTATTATTAATATAATTTGTATTGTCTTTAAAATGGTTATTAGAGTTGGTATAGGGTTTGGGCCATAAAAATGTTGTCTTGGGCTGGGCCCAATGACTGATAAATTGTCACGCCCTGGTTCCGTAGAACCGATCGTCCTCGCTAAGGCATGATGCCGCGTGAGCCTAGATTGCGCTCACGCAAGGCAGGTTCCATAACAGCCGATTACAGGCTAAGCGACAAGGTCGTCGCACAGAAGTCCCAAGCAGAAACATTGAATAACAGCAGCAGAAATTTAAAATAAAATACAAGTCATTCAAACTGCTCTTTATTGATATTGAAACAAAGATTACAATATGGCGCGAGGCCAAGATTATAATCACTCAAGCTCACTCTTCTCACAATTACAAGTCACTCTGCTCTCTCTCATCTCTCAATACAATTTGAGTAGTCCAGCGGAAGCTTCGGATAGGCGATGTCCATACATTATGTCCCGTATAAGTCCAGACTCCATGTGGCCGCGTGCCTCGAAACGCCAAGGAACTCCGTACCTTGACGCATCCAAGCGAGCTTCATGCCAACGAACTTCTATCTGAGCCTATACATAAATACTGTGTGGGTGTTAGTACTCAACCGTACTGGTGGAGTGAGCTCCTCGCCCACACATACAAAACTGACACATTCATTTACTTTGTGCTACATAATCCCTTTATGATTGTCTTTCTATTCTTCCCTTAGGACCAATTTTAGGACATAGACGCTTAGCCTATTTGTGTCTCTAGACTATCATCGTGCTACCGCATCGATAACTTCCTTAACCTTACCTTTAAACCATTCCCGTGCTTGCAACATCAACGTGCCGACTCGTGCTTGCCTTGTGGCCTATACTTTGGGACGCAACAATATGATTCGTGCCATCGACTTGGTTCGTGCTTCAATATTGAGGCTATGCCTCGCAATGTAGCATGACTTAACCAGACTTGCCTTACGGCCCTTCTCGACTTAACTCGGGACGACTCAATCCCGACTTACGCAACTTTATATCATCGACTTAATACTCGATGCCACATTCGTGCCGAAGCACGTGTCCTTACTATAGCCAAATCTTAGGCCTCTTAAGACTTGTGACGCAATCGTGCATACCATCTTTACTATATTCGTGCTATGCTTGCTCATTCTTTGATTCGACCGACACCGTGCATGCGGATTGTCGCTCAGTACGTCAACTTGACTATATGAAAGGTCACTGGCAATTCAAGCCATCTTGGGCATATAGGTGATGTAAGACGAGGCCCTTGCAGCTAAGGGTAGCTAGCCCTGCTCAAGTCCTCGAATCACCGACGGCGTGTTCTTAACTAACTACCTTGGTCCCCTCATAGGCTGATACGGTCCTGTGGCCCCAGGTTTCAGAATCGAGGGTACAAAACCTTGTCGACAAGTTATCCATGACCACGCACCTACGAGAACTCCTAGACTCATTGTAAATGCATGGCTTAACCGTCACAACTTAGCTTCCTTAACTTTACTTCTTTTACTTATCATACTTCTTTTGCAGAGCCCAAACCAGGGTTGCCTCGGCGACTGACCTACAGTCCCGACATGTTCTCTTTTTGGCAACTGACCTACAGTCCCGACATATTTTTAGTGTTTCCATACTCTTATTGACTTAACTCATAAAGGCTAATTCATAGCCTTCAAGTATAACTTGCACAAAATGTGTTCTTTATGTGCCAATAGACCGTGGCTAACTTTCCACTGAACTAACCGTGGCTCGTACCTTAAACTGACTTATGTTCTATGCAACACTATCACCCAAGTAGTACTTTATACGACAAGCCTTGTGCTCGTGGGACTAAGTGACTTTGACAACTACAAAAAGAGCGGGACAGTGCTTGGAATGACTTCGATCGACCGGTATAACTTGCCTAACTTAATTGTGCAACAACTTGACAAGCAAAGGCTATGCCAAGCCTCGGACGATAGGACCGTGCATGCTTCATCAAGCATCTATACGTGTGACGCCTATGACTTAGGCTAAGTTCATAGCTTGTGGTAACATAGACCAACTTTCCTTCTCCCAAGCCACAGGACGAAGGACTGAGTGTCATTTTGAAAGCACGTCGTACAACGCTTCTAAGCCGACTGTGGGACCTTTCCATATTCTAACTCAATCTGACCCGTCGGGATTATTTCCTTAACTATGTGGATTTGTCTCTTTTATTATCAAGCCTACTTGTGCATTTGAAAACTTTTATTTTATTAGAGTGAAGGCCAAGTTGAGGTAAGTTCACCGAAGCCACCCACCTGAGCGAGGAGTCACCTCGACCGAGCGGGAGTTCGAGTAGGCCATTGCATGACTAAGTTCGAACGTCGTCGGTATTTCGATTCCTTCGATTGACTAAGCGAGACGGAGCACTACATCATACACCACTCAGAAAACGTTTCATCCTCGGAACTAACTGAGTACTTACTCATAAACTCATCACTTTATCCAACATTTAATAACTTTCGCACACACTACTCCTATATATTTCTTCAATCCGAGCAACGATCGCACTACCCTTAATCTTTTCCTTGAAACCCTCGATACCCTTCCATTCCTTTGGTCTCACTTTGAATTCAACGTATCACTTAGTTGGATCGTGCACATATTTCAGGCATCCCCAAAATACATACATTTCAACCAAGCCTCGTGATAGAGAATTCTGCTATTTCTACTCGAGTCGGATCGTGCACATATTCGGACGTCCCTGATATATATGCACTTCAATCGAGCCTCGTGAGTGGGGTTTCCCTACTTATGAATCATTCTATCCATCAATACCATTGCCTAATCCTATCAATCCATAAGATTAATCGTACTGATGTTACCTCTCGAAACACGGACGTTTCGCTTAACCGCTAGGCCATATCTCCAGGCTAAAGTCAACGTCAATATTGGAATCATAGTTCCCCAACAATAGTATCAACACTGACCCCATTCCTAAGGTCAAACCAAAGTTGATAATACGACTTTTCTACCCAAGCTCGCATCACTCCGATTTCTAAACTTCGAGCATAGATTTCTCATATTCACACTTGCAACACTTAGTCCAAGGGGTCCGAGTCATTTAGCAAACCCATCCTATCGTAAGTCATGTTCAACCAATTCCTTGATATATCGATATCGTTCGTCCAACAAACAATTCACATAGTCCATCTCTTCGAACACGTTCGAAATAATTCACCTATCCCTTCCTCCCAAGTCAAGCACGCTATGACACAATTTGTCGCTAAACATAATTCTCATTCCATATTTCCTAAGTCGTTCTATCACAATTCACGTATTCGATCATGAGGTCGTCTGACTTAACAACATGTCACGTCCCAATCTCACGCGAGTCCGATTATCCACGGTGGGCATGAAATTACCATGCAACGCTCCCGCGTGATAATCATCCTCATCGGGATGTAACTCTTATTTTGAGTCTAGACTAGTTCGTTTTTGATATACAGATTGGATCTACTCATTCCTTAAAATTACTTAACCATCAATCACCAATCCGAACAATCCTCGAATTTACCTTCGCATCAAACCACAAGTTGAAGCATACAAATTGCTACGACCTGATTTTTCGAGTTTGATCTTTCCCGCGACATGAATCACCATGTTAACGCTCACGTGGAACGATCACCCCAAATTCAACGTGACGCATATGCAGGGCTGGAGTTGCGCTCACGCAAGACAAGATCGTCAACGTTATGGTTATCAACGCAACCATCAAGACACGATTGTTTTCATCCAACATTTATTTCAATCAAAATCCTAAGTATAGCATCCATCAGAACAATAACACTTGCACGATCATCATTCCTCGAATTAAAGTACCTCCGAGATATCGCATATTGATCTTTGATATGTCTCAATACCATCGATGATGTGCGTAACCTGACGATCTTCATGTGCAACAAATTCCGAGTCGTACGACTAATACTACTGTCCGAACTGGATAATCTCCTCAATATTCAAGATCAAATTCGATCATTATCCTCTGAACTAGTACATGATCAATCCGTTCAAAACCCAAAATCATGTATGCACATCCATCTATCTTAAGTCATCGAGCAATATATTTCCTCAAATTGCACCATTCTATGCTAACTCAAATCATCGAGCAACATCTATTCCAATCCTTAGAGTCATTCTCAAATATTCGAATCATTTTCATGCACGCTATCATCCGATCGTGCTAACTTTTGTACACGATTCATATTAATTTTCTCTTATCAAGTCATTCGTTCGTTACATCTTAACCTTTTTTCGATTCAATCTAAGGCTTTGCATATTCGTCGCTTGCTAATAGACTCATTGGCATCCCGCATCCTCAATCGATTGATATCCCCAAAACTATACGATACACCACTCAGGGATGAAGTCATTTGACAAATCCTCCAAACTATTATTTGATTCACAATCGATTACTTCGAATCTCCATTCGAATCATTCCTGAAATTCCAAGCACGCATATCTATATCGCATCGACGATAACGTCGTCGTCCGATAGCACCTCTATCGCAACTACCCAACATTCATATGGATCGAGTCTAACTCATCCTTGTTCGACACAATTTGAATTTTGTACCCGACTTTTCTAAGGTCAACGCAATCTTGGTGTATATGCCCAGCCCAACTTAGCCAACTGTGCTTTATTTGAAGTTAACTTTTGTTCAACCAATTTATTTCTGATACTTTTCAAAATATATAGACTTATTTTATGGACATCCCGTGGGACCTTTGAAAGAGAGCGCACCAACGATATCGATTTGCGGAAGCAGCACATCAGAGTTAAGGAATTCAATCGGAAGTCCAAGGACGTAAAACCGTTCTCTGATACCATTATGTCACGCCCCGGTCCCGTAGGACCGATCGTCCTCGCTAAGGTGTGATGCCGCGTGAGCCTAGATTGTGCTCATGCAAGACAGGTTCCATAATGGCCGATTATAGGCTAAGCGACAAGGTCGTCGCACAGAAGTCCCAAGTAGAAACATTGAATAACAGTAGCAAAAATTTAAAACAAAACATAAGTCATTCAAACTTCTCTTTATTGATATTGAAACAAATATTACAATGTGGCGCGAGGCCAAGAATACAATCACTCAAGCTCACTCTTCTTATAATTATAAGTCACTTTGCTCTCTCTCATCTTCCAATATAATTTGAGTAGTCCAGCGGAAGCTTCGGATAGGCGATGTCCATACATTATGTCCCGTATAAGTCCAGACTCCATGCGGCCGCGTGCCTCGAAATTCTAAGAAACTCCGTACCTCGACGCATCCAAGCGAGCTTCGTGCCAATGAACTTCTAACTGAGCCTGTACATAAACACTATATGGGTGTCAGTACTCAACTGTACTGGTGGAGTGAGCTCCTCGCCCACACATACAAAACCGACACGTTTATTTACTTTGTGCAACATAATCCCTTTATGATTGTCTTTCTATTCTTGCCTTAGGATCGATTTTAGGACATAGATGCCTGACCTATTTGTATCTCTAGACCATCATCGTGCTATCGCACCGATAACTTCCTTATCCTTGCCTCTAAACCATTTCCATTCTTACAACATCAACGTGCTGACTCGTGCTTGCCTTATGGCCCATACTTTGGGATGCAACAATATGATTCGTGTCATCTTCTTAGTTCGTGCTTCAATATTGAGGTCGTGTCTCGCAATGTAGCATGACTTAACCAGACTTGCCTTACGGCCCTTCTCGACTTAACTCGGGATGACTCAATCCCGACTTACACAACTCTATATCATCGACTTAATACTCGATGCCACATTTGTGTCGAAGCACATGTCCTTGCTATAGCCAAATCTTAGGCCTCTTAAGACTTGTGACGCAATCGTGCATACCATTTTTACTTTATTTATGCTATGCTTGCTCTTTCTTTGATTCGACCGACACCGTGCATGCGGATTGTCGCTCAGCACATCAACTTGACTATATGAAAGGTCACTGGCAATTCAAGCCATCTTGGACATGTAGGTGGTGTAAGACGAGGCCCTTCCAGCTAAGGGTAGCTAGTCCTGCTCAAGTTCTCGAATCACCGGCGGCGTGTTCTTGCCTAACTACCTTGCTCCCCTCCTAGGTCGATACGGTCCTGTGGCCCCAGGTTTCCGAATCGAGGGTGCGAAACCTTCTCGACAAGTTATCGGTGACCACGCACCTACGAGAACTCCTAGACTCAACGTAAATGTATGGCCTAACTGTCACAACTTAGCTTCCTTAGCTTTACTTTTTTTTTACTTATCATACTTCTTTTGCATAGCCCAAACCAGGGTTGCCTCGGCGACTGACCTACAGTCCCGACATGTTTTCTTCTCGGCGACTGACCTACAGTCCCAACATATTTTTAGTTTTTCATACTCTTATTGACTTAACTCATGAAAGGCTAATTCATAGCCTTCAAGCATAACTTGCACAAAATGTGTTCTTTATGTGCCAATAGACCGTAGCTAACTTTCTACTGAACTAACCGTGCCTCTGCCTTAAACCGACTTATGTTCTGTGTAACACTATCGCCCAAGTTATACTTTATACGACGAGCCTTGTGCTCGTAGGACTAAGTGACTTTGACAACCGCAGAAAGAGCAGGACATTGCTTGGAATGACTTCGATCGACAGGCATAACTTGCCTAATTTAATTGTGCAACAACTTGACAAGCAAAGGCTATGCCAAGCCTTGGACGATGGGACCGTGCTTGCTTCATCAAGCATCTATACGTGCGACGCCTATAACTTAGGCTATGTTCATAGCTTGTGGCAACGTAGACCAACTTTCCTTCTCCCAAGCCACGGGACGAAGGACTGAGTGTCATTTTGAAAGAACGTCAAGCAACGCTTCAAAGCCGACCGTGGGACCTTTCTATTGTAAAAGCATGAAATTTCAGGCGCATCTATAGGCCAGAATTCCTATGCGCTTAACACTATGCGGCTTGACTCAAACATGCGCCAGGGAGTTCAAACAAAGTACTTGGCACAACAAAGGACAGCAAAAGTATAGACATCAAAAGAAGGCTTTTATTTCATATGAAAGTCTATTACATGTCTAAAAAAGATTTTACAAAGGAGAACTTCTACAAAAAAAGATCCTAAAGCTACAGCCAGGTGCAGCAACTGCTACGCGCCCTATGCCAGGTGCATCATCCGTCAGACGCAACCCTCTGATGTCTCATCCAGACGCGTCTTCTCATCATTTTAGTACAGGCTCATCATAGCCAATCAGCCCTTGTCTAGCAGGAAGAGGAGCTCTCCTAGCCCGACAAAGATCGTGGCACGACGCCCCGATCTTCGGAAGCAACAGGCACACTCGGCAGCCTGTGGAGCTTCTGTTGTGCCCCGCTCTGCGAAGGTACTAGATAGACAGAAAGAACGGATTGCTGGCTCTGCAACAGAAGACGATTGATCTGGGTGAGTGGATGAAGTCTCATTTGCTGATTCGCTTACGCCATATAAGTATCTGAGTTTTTGATTGAATGATATTGTTAATAACAAGATAGTATATCATTGAATATGCTTTAAGAGAATCCACATGTTGCTATGCTAAGAACAAGAAAAGAGATAACCTGTATGCTAAGAAGATTGTTGCCTGCTAATAAGAAACGAACTGATGCATGTATGCTAAAGTAAGATTGTTGCCTGATAAAAAGAAATGAATGTTTGCTATGTTAAATCAAACGATATATTGCCATGCTAATATAGATCTTTGTTCTGAATATGACTCATTGTCATGTTTGATAAAAAAAAAGAAGCTGTTGGCTATGTGATCCGAAAAAAAAGGCACGAAATGAACGTATCGTATATCTGCAAAGGCATAAAATGAACATGTCGTATACCTGCTAAGGCACGAAATGACATGTCGTATATCTGAAAGATCTGATCAAATCTGTTACATCTGATAGAACTGCTAGAGCATGCATTGGTCTCGGACAACTCGTGTATGAGTAAATTTGTCTCTCGTGTGGAATCTGGGGGCGCCTGGAACCACTCGGCCTAGGAGAGATTAGGGCCTCCATGTGAAAATGGGAGTCGATATCTGAGTCCTTAGCGACGAGCTGAACCAAAGAGTCACAGCGGCTAATCATGGGATTTCCCATGGACCATCAATAGATAGGTGTTGGTTGGTGCAGAGCTGAACCGGAGAGTCACAGCTGCCAATCAAGTCTGCATGTGTCAAGAATGTTTTGCTAAGAGCTAACGATGCAGAGACGAACGGGGAATAAGAATGTTGGTTATATTATGTTTTTGCTAATCCTTGTCTTGTGCAGGGATGGACCGTCGGCTATGGTAAGAATCACTGAAAAAGTGATACATTCGTTGCTTAAGTTTCTGATCATGAATTGCTTAAAGAGAATAACCTGTCACAAAGAATAGCTATGTCCCGATCAAAGAAAAGATGTGATAATCATGCTTGTAATCTGATCCTTAGAATGTCTTAAATCAAAGAAAAAAATGCTAATGCTGTTGTCCCTAATAAAATAATATGGTTCTTGAAATACGCTGCACACTGCACATGAAATAAATAGTCATCGTGCTTGAATTGAATAGTCCCTTGTATGCTTCAAATGAAATGAAATAAATTATGACTTTTTCAAAGATGTTTTCAAAAGAGATGTAAACTGACTCAGTAAGCATGAAATATACATAGGTAAAAAGTAGCAAGATCACATATCAAGAAATATTTTCTCATTAAATGAACAGTGATCATTTCAGACAAATATAGCTCTTTATTTACAATCACCAGTATGCTGATATACTGACCCACCATCAATCTGCATGCAGGTGCAATATGCATCGAGAATGATAGTCCGAAGCGATAGCCCGAGCCACATCCTCAGGAGCCATAAATCAGAAGAGATGCCAAGAGATGACATCTGTTGCAAGAGTTGGTTTTGTATATAAAGGGATGTAATGTATGCGAACGGGATCATTGTAATCTGTAAAGTTCTGAGAGAATGTAACATTGTATCAGAGAGAATCGAGAGCTTGTAATATGTTCAAATGAAATCAATAAAGAGAATTGTTTCTTGTTACCATTGTGTTGAATGTATGTATTCTGAAATATGTTCGTTGCTGCTTCAATTATTTGCAATATGTTCCGCTATATATTGTCAATCTTGTCTATCTTGTCTTGCTTCAGGTCTTGGCCTTGTGCAAGCGCAACTTAGGCTTGCACGGCATCACGCCTTAGCGAGGACGATCGGTCTCAAAGAGTCCGAAGCGAGGACGAAAGAACTCTGCGGAATCGGGGCGTGACAGAATGGTACCAGAGCAACATGATCCTCTGGCCAATTTTGATTCAATTGAATTCAAAGATGTTTTCCTGATCAAAATACCTTGCCTGCTTGATATTATTAATGAGATGAACGTTCCATATAATAAGTTCGTAAATATTTTTATGATGCCGGCATATGTTTTATCGATTTGATTGATTGAGATTGAAATGCTTTATTGAACAAGAGTTTTGATATGATCTGAATTGTGATTTCATGGATTAATGATGGCTAAGGATGAAGACTATCGCTGCTAAGGATATCGTAAGTTTCTCATTAAGTTTCTAGGACGAAACTTCTTCTCGATGGGTAATTATGTAGTGCCCCACTCCGCAAAGGCACTAGATAGACAGAAAGATCGGATTGCTGGCTCTGCAACAGAAGACGATTGATCTGGGTGAGTGGACGAAGTCTCATTTGCTGATTCGCTTACGCCATATAAGAATCTGAGTTTTTAATTGAATGCTATTGTTAATAACAAGATAGTAAATCATTGAGTATGCTTTAAGAGAATCCACATGTTGCTATGCTAAGAACAAAAAAAGAGATAAACTATATGCTGAGAAGATTGTTGCCTGCTAATAAGAAACGAACAGATGCTTGTATGCTAAAGTAAGATTGTTGCCTGATAAAAAGAAATAAATGTTTGCTATGTTAAATCAAACGAGATATTGCCATGCTAATATAGATCTTTGTTCTGAATATGACTCATTGTCATGCTTGATAAGAAAAGAGAGAAGTTGTTGGCTATGTGATCCAAAAAGAAGAAAGGTACGAAATGAACGTGCCGTATATCTGCAGAGGCATAAAATGAACATGTCGTATATCTGATAAGGTACGAAATGAACGTGTCGTATATCTGAAAGATCTGATCAAATCTGTTACATCTGATAGAACTGCTAGAGCATGCATTGGTCTCGGACAACTCGTGCACGAGTAAAATTTGTCTCTCGTGTGGAATCTGGGGGCGCCTGGAACCACTCGGCCTAGGAGAGATTAGGGACTCCATGTAAAAATGGGAGTCGATATCTGAGTCCTTAGCGACGAGCTGAACCAAAGAGTCACAGCGGCTAATCATAGGATTTTCCATGGACCATCATATAGATAGGTGTTGGTTGGTGCAGAGCTGAACCGGAGAGTCACAGCTGCCAATCGAGTCTGCATGTGTCAAGAATGTTTTGCTAAGAGCTAACGATGTAGAGACGAACAAGGAATAAGAATGTTGGTTATATTATATTTTTGCTAATCCTTGTCTTGTACAGGGATGGACCGTCGGCTATGTAGGAACGAAGTCGTAAAGCAGAATACTCTAGAGGGGGGGTGAATAGAGTAGGCAGCAGAATATTGCTAATTAAAAACTTGTTAGTAGTTAGATCACAGAAATAATATCAATAATCACAAAGTAATAACTGTAAAGAAAATATATCAGAAGGCAAATGCAAACACAGCGATTTATACTAGTTTCCCTCTTGTGAGGACTAGTCCAGTCGGAAGAACTCTAGCTTCCAGTTGAATCCACTATTGGAAAATCCTGCAAGTTTTCATACGAAGTCCTTGCAACTTCTACAGACGCGAGCTTTGATACGAAGAACTCGACTAACTTCAGTTTTGAAGAGTCTTTCTTCAATCAAGCCTCTGATTACAATTTTTTTGAAATCTTCTAGACCTCACCGTACCGGCAAATTGACTAAAAAATTGTAACTGGCTTGGGATTTGAAAATGAAAGCTTTTCAGAAAACTCTTTGGAAGAAACGTAAGCTTTAGAAGAGAAGAGATGAAAGTGAATTGGTGATTTTAAATGATCAGAATTCCTCTCTATTTATAGTTTTTCCAAAGGCAGAACTCTGGCAGAATTCGGACAGAACTCTATGTAACAATCCGCAACTGAAGGGAGACCAAGTTAAAAAATCTAACATTCACATAAAGTTCACTATGGCCGAACTCTGGGGCCGAGTTCTGTCAGGGTTGGTCAGAAATATTTTAAGAAAATATTTTTGGGCTTTTTGAAATCCTTCAGAACCTTTTGTAAATAGGAGATGTTTTTCAAAGTATAGGTCATTTTTTAAAACGATTTGGATAGCCTATTTGTCAGTACAACTTGGTGTACAATGTATTCCTAGACTCAATAAAAGTAAAAATTACATTGCATAAAGAAATACAGTCTCGAGTGGCAAACATAGCTTCGGTCTTGAACTGAGTAGTTATCCAATCTTGATCAGTGTCCAAAACGTCTTGATTAAACATCTGAGTTGTTCCGTATATCGAGACAGAGTTTGATCAATTATTAAAATCAGGTTTGACCATGACCAATGGGCCAACAATCTCTTCCATTTTGATAATTGACAAACCTTGACCGATATAACATCTTTGGTCTTTATCAAAACACATTGTACCGATATAATATACCAAAAAAATGTTCCTGTAGATTGTTCATATCCTGTATTCTTACAGATCGAAGATGTTAGATCTTATTTCTCCCCCGTTGTCACTTGGCAAAATAATTGCAAAAGAGAAAGCTCCCCCGCAATATATGCAGAAGTAACAATCAGTGAAGAAACAAAAATATAGATATATAAAAAAAATTATCACAGGCATGGTATAAATGTTACAGACAGTAAAGAAATGTGATAAGCAGAAAAATATATCACAGGCATTATAAATGGAAGCATAATAAAAGATAATGCTATGAGAAATACTGAATAATGCTATACTGAATGAAAATATGCTAAGAAAAGCATATAACATGTTCATCAGACAAAAATAACAAAAGAAATCACAACCACATAACTAATAAGAGTACTAATACTAGCTTGGAATGTCGAAACATTTCCAAGTAAACAAAGACAATAACATCAGTCTCAATAGTACGATAACTAGACAAGAATATCTAAAATCACATATCATCCTCATCGTCGTCATCATCATCTGCAGTGCCAGCATGTCCACCATGTCCGAATGGACCAGCTCCAGATGTACCAGCTCCAGAGGTGTGTGGAGTAGCACCAGAACTACGGTACCAATCATAAGCGTTCCCTGGCTGGAACAGAGAATGGACCGCCACATCCTCAATGCAGTAACCAGATATAGTAGGGTCTCTAGGAAAAGAGCTAGCAGAATGACCCATCTGAGCAAATCGAAGATCGGCAAACGAGTTGGCAATAGCCTGGAACCGAGTCACGTCACGGAACTCATGTTCCCGGGAAGTGTCAACAAAGAAAGTCTGCAAATCCGAGAGGTGCTGATGGATACCCTCAAAAGTCATAGGGTAGGTCTAAGGAGGAGCAGGTGCAGTAGGAGCAGGTGCAGGAGGTGTAGGAGCAGTGGCAATGCTACGACGAGAAAGCTTGAGAAACTTGGGCTCAGGGTCCAGAGCGCAAGTGGATAAGTCGATATCAAACTGCTGAAAGATGCGAGGGATAAGCATCGCATGAGAGAGATTGCGTTCTCTTCCGCGACATCTTCCCATCATCTGGATGATAGTCTTATGGACAGAAAAAGGAATCCCCTTAAGAATGTGATAGAGGGCAGAGAGTTCTAGTGCAGTGACATCATCTTTTGAAGTGGATTTCGAAAGAATAGTGGAGTAGATGATGCGATGTAACTCGTAGTTAAACAAGTTCAAGTCATTGGCCTTAAACTTTCCAGGACGAACACGTGCTGGCGTACAAAGCTCATTCTTGAAACTAACAAGAGTCGTGCCCTCGGGAAAGTCGAAGTCGGTGATGTCATCGAACGGGACACCTTCGTTTGGAATACCATGGATTTCCGCTAGCAATACATCATCGAACTCGATATCGATCCCGCCAACACAAGTTCTTGCGGTAAAAGTGTTTAATACGAAGTTACAATAAAATAGTCTAAGGGCATTAGTCGCTATAGAAAATTGTTGGGTAACGAGACGGTGTAACCCAAATACCTCAAACAAAGGACGATGATCAGGAAATACAGTCTATTTGATCGGAGCGCCTGTGCATATTGTACGCATAGCAAAGTCGGCATACCATAGCAAAGCTTGGTCATGAGTTTTGAAGTAAAACTCATCCGACATGCCGTCACCCGATTGGACAGGAGAAAAGAGTGAATCCATGTTCAGATTGGAAGACGATGCCTCTTCACTGGCATTAGTCTTCTTCCTCTTGAAAAAATTGAATCCATTAGGCATTCTTTTCCAAAACTAGGTAATCCTAAGAATTTAAAAGTGGAGGAAAGAAGAAGTTATACCTTCCGAGAATCAAGTATGTTGTAGTGGACGCGATTCTCCGCACGAATCCAAATTTTGGATGGATCTCTCCACATGGATTGGAAGAAAATGAGTGGAGAAAAACTAGGGTTTGGGGGTTCTTCGGCTGCTATTGCTGCTGGGATGATGAAGTTTGGAAGAGACGAAGAGGAGGGGGGCCTCGGGTTCTGACTTAAAAACTTACAGCACCAACAGAACTCTGGCCGAATTCGGACAGAACTCGGGCTGAATTCGCCTAGGGTTCTTCTGGTTTTTTTAAAAAAAAATTGTGGGCCACATCCTTTTCATCAACTCATTTCAAATATTTTAATTCAAAGTTTAGTAATTTTAAACTTCAAATAATATAATTAATATTATTTTATAAATTAACTTTCGTTACTCAGCGTCTGTTTCAGATTAGCTGTAGGAGTACTGTCCCAGCTAACGGGAGTTCTTCGGGGAACAATTAAGTACCACTTCGCTTCGACCGTAGTCGTGGTGACAGACAGACTCTTTATAGGCTTATCTCGAAAACAGTTATTGAGTATTGAATAAATTAATTAATAAAACAATATTAATTAATATTATTGACATCTAAAATTTCTAATTCTCGACGTAAATAATTGAAACAATCTTCCGCTAGAGGTTTTATGAAAATGTCAGCCAATTGATTCTGTGTGTCTATGTATACAAGGTCTATATCTCCATTTTGTTGATGATCTCTAAGAAAATGATGTCGAATCCCGATATGCTTAGTACGAGAGTGACATACTGGATTCTTAGTCAAATTAATAGAACTAGTGTTATCACAGAAAATGGGTATGTGTGTGAAATGCAATCCAAAGTCTTCTAAAGTTTGCTTCATCCATAAAATTTGTGCACAACAACGTCCTGCGGCGATATACTCAGCCTCAGTTGTTGATAATGCGACAGAATTTTGCTTCTTGCTAAACCAAGAGACTATGGCTTTTCCTAGGAAATGACATGTGACGCTGGTACTTTTTATATCCACTTTGTATCCAGCAAAATCAGCATCAGAATAACCGGTTATGTCAAATGACGTAGTTTTAGGATACCATAAGCCGACAGAAGAAGTACCCTTAAGGTATCGGAAGTTTCGCTTAACTGCGCACAGATGTTGTAACTCCTCTTCCCGAATTTTCCTAATTATTTTTTTTCTTCTTACTTTTATTGTGCTTGAAGGTCGTTTTCGTCGAGACTTTGCGAATAACTTTATGGTTAATTTCTATTGAAAACAAGTTCTAAAAATTAAATACTTTGAGAGTGCTATTTTGTTTTAATAAATATTTTATTGAAGTATATAGTTAGAATTATGAAAGATGTTTTGTTACTACCTTAAATTTTATTAAATATTAATTTTGCAAATTATTTGTAAATTATAAATATTTATAGAATTTTAGAATATGTTTCAAATTATTCGATGGCATCGGATATTATTTATATTATAGTTTTGATTTAGAAATATGTTATTTGACAAAATATTAAATTTTATTTTAAAGTTATGTCGATCGCCTATTTCATTTTGATTTAACTCATACGATTTAAATTATTTATCAATATAGAATAATATTTTAAATTATTATGGCAATCATTAATAAGATTGTGATTAGATTAATTTTTGGCTTAAAAAGTTATTCTATTTGAATTTATATAACTTAAACTTTTGACAATATTAGCTATCAATTTTAAATTGGCAGTATTATCTATTAGTAGTTTCGATTAAATTAATTTGATTTAAAAAAATATTATTTGATTCAAATTTATGTATTAAGATTATGTTAAACTAGTTTTGAATATTTATTTGGTTTTAAATTAAGGGATATCGAATTAGATTTGATTTATAAAATATACGTTACAATATTTTGATGACAACAAATATTATTTTAAATTTAATGATAATCGATTATTTGATTTTCGACTTAAATTTATATGCTTTAAATTACTTGATATCAACGAATACTATGTTGATCAATTATAGAATAATATTAAATACTGAAAAGATTATTATAGATTAAATATTGTTAAACAAATATTCTAGTTTATAACTGTTTAAACCCTATTTTTCTTTAAATTCTAATCTTTATAGAATTCTTCTTAAACAAAGTCTTATCTCTACCGATAGTATATATATACACAACTCCCACCACCACCACCGTCACAAGCCACGCAAAACCTGCACCCTCTCAATCATCAACTCCCCCACAGCCAACACAAATTTTGTGCCCGGGTGTCCGTGTCCTCGTCCATCCCCTTATTCAGTTCTTTACACCCGTAATTTCACGTGTCCTAGTCGGACAAGAATACAAAACTCAAAGAAATTTGGTGTCTGACAAGCCAGACACGATCAACACAGAATCCCTATCCCTGTATCCGATACCAGGACAACCACAAACGATGGAAAAATATGAAACCCTAACCTAACCTCGCCACTCACCTCCACTACGATACTAGTGGCGCCACCCCCATGAACTACAGCATCCGCCCAGCATCTGCACCCTCTGCGAGTGCCGACTCGCCATGCCCTGAACCCTTCCGCCACGGTCGTGCCCGAGCGTCGATGACGCCCCGACTCGCTGGGAGCGAGTCCAGCGTCGCCACGACTCTACTTTCGGCGGAGTCGTCCAACACAGCGTCGCCCTGATCTGGTTTCCCAATGCCTGAGCCATCGTCGCCAAGCTGTGCGGTGCCATCCTCCACTGCTGAAAGTCCGCCCAGTACCGACGAGCATCCGACGAGCACTCACGCCACCTCCGATTCGGTTCCTATCATGATGGCGTCGTCTTGGACAGCCGCACGAGCCGCAAACTCGATGCCAGAGCTAGGACTCCAGTACCTCGACCTGTGCGGCCTCCTCCTTCCGCCGCGTGCGAGCTCCCATCGGGCTCCCTTCCGACCGAGCTCTCCTCTCTGTGGGTATTTGTCTCTCCTTCCTTTTCAGTTTTTCTCTTATATTTGTTAAGTTTAGGGAATTGGGGGAAAACGAATGGAAGTATAGGAAAGAGTTTAAGAGTTTGGTTATATTATATATTTTGATTCAATGATAGTAGTAGAGTAATGGAAAGCAGTAACAAATAGGCAAGTGATCTAGGCTAATTCTCTGTTAGCAGTGAAGAGTGGAGCAACCATTGTTCCCTCGAATACTGAGGGGTCACTCTCGACTCTTCGAGTCAAGTTAATTGCTTGTCGGTCGTGTATTGTACAAATGCACAGTACTGTAACTATCGATATTTATACATTGATATATTATAGTATATTATAAATTGCTAGTATTATATGTATAATTAGGTATTGGTGTATTTTTAGTAATTGTAATGTAGTAATTAATTTTAGGTCAGGCCCACATAATATAGGTAAATATATGTATTTTTATACTGATATCGTATTTGACTTATATTTCTATAAAATTTACTAAATAGACTTTAACTCTATTTAGCTGTAATTTTTTTAAATAAAGAACTTAAAAGTTTGTATACTATATTTTACCTATAAATATTAATATAGTGTCTTGCTACAGTGTTTACCAAAATTTATGTGTTAGCCTAAATATATTTTTTTCAAATATTACTAAACTTAGTTTTCAATATTTTCCATAAATAGTTATGAATATTGTATTGTGTCATTCTCTTATATTATCATCTCGATTAATGGATATGAACAAACAATAAGTACATATATATACATATATATATATATATATATATATGTTTCCTATACTAAGGTACAGTGCATACTTTTACGATTATTTTCTTTATATCACTAAAACCAAGTAATATTATTTATATATTTTGTTTTTATTAAACAAATATATAGTGAGTAATTTCCTAAATAATTAATTCTGGGCGTTAACCCTACATATTTTAAATAGGGTCTAGAAGCTTATAAATATGTTATTATAATATTTTATGGTATTTTAAAATCTAGTTTGACCCAAAATATTTTTTTTAAACTATCGTTTTGACATAAATACGTGACTTCCTATATTTCCAAGCCTTAATTATAATATTTTGAATAATAAAAACTTAGTTTTAAAGGTTATAATTATTTTCTAAAATAATATATGTATTTATTTACGTAAATTATTTTGATTATAAGTCATTGACCGTGACTAATGGTGTTTCCCATTTTCTTACGATTTTGAATTCCTACATATCAATCCTAGCCAACTCGACTATCCTGGACTCAACGAGATTATTGGTTGCACCAGCAAAGGACCACAGGCAAGTACACTTTCTGATTGCTTTTCGATTCATAGTAGTATATACATTTCATGTTTATACATATGTCTTGCTGCTTGTTGACACGCTCATCACATGGAGTAGTCGGAGGGGAAATATCTTAGTAGAGATGTGGACTACCCAGAACTACCTCTCGTGTCTTTCGTGGAAAATAGCAGCTGCACACGACACGTACATGGTACCGAATTTATCCCTAGCCGTTCATATGTCGAAACGGATATTTTAAATCACATAGGTAGTTATATTTTATTTGTTTTCCTTGTCTTCTTCACCACCTGCCATGTCATCAGTTACTTTCTAGTTTTCATCTCTCATATGTTATTTTTATGTCTTGTTAATTCTATTGTGTTCTCATATTGCCGTCGATTTGTGTGCTTGTTCCATTCCTGACTGGAAACCAATATTTTTCAGGTTAGCCGTGGATTCACTTAGCTTTGGAAGATACGGGTGTACTTGCAGACATAAACCTAGAAATAAATAGCAGTGGTATTATTTTCATTAAATGTGTAAGAATATTGTATTTTCTTTCCAATATTAATCTTGTAATTGTTGTAATAAATCTTAGAAATGTGAATGAGCAATAAAGTTGTTATTTTTTGATTTTGAGCATCATGGCCGTGATAGCGTTCTACTGCCGACTCTGCGACGTAGGCTGGCTTGGACACGTCTCGTATCCGAAAAGCGGATGCGGGTCGTGACAGATGTGATTCCTTAGGATTGGCTTGAAAACGTGCACACAAGTAAATACTAAACATAATGTCTGGTCGACTAGCAGTTAAGTACAGTAAGCTACCGATTATACCTTGATACTTATGTATGTCGATGGGTATGCCTTGTTCATCAATATCAAGCTTGGTTGAAGTCGCCATTGGAGTGCTAAGAGGTTTGACTGCTTCCAGGTCGAACTTCTTTAATAAATCTTTTGTGTACTTTGCTTGATTTATGAATGTCCCATTGTTGGTTTGTTTGATTTGCAGTTCGAGAAAGAATTTTAGCTCTCCCATCATGCTCATCTTAAACTCATTCTGCATACACTTTAAAAAATTTTGACAAAGAGATTCATCAGTGGATCCAAAAATAATATCATCTACATAGATTTGAATCAAAAGAAGATTGTTATTCAAAGATTTTATAAACAGTGTAGTGTCAACCTTTCCCTTTGAAAAACCGTTGTCAAATAGAAAAGAGCTTAGACGATCGTACCAAGCACGAGGGGCTTGTTTCAAACCGTATAAGACTTTCTTCAGCTTGAAAACATAATCAGGATTTTTGAAATCAGTAAAACCTGGAGATTGAGCTACAAAAACTTCTTCTTTTATAAAACCATTCAAAAATGCACTTTTAACATCCATTTGAAATAATTTGAAATTATGAAAACATGCAAATGCACATAACATGCGAATGGATTCTAATCTCGCAACTGGGGCATAAGTCTCATCGTAATCGATACTTTCTTCTTGATTGTATCCTTGAGCTACGAGTCGAGCCTTATTACGAGTCACTAAACCATTCTCGTTCAGTTTGTTTCGGAATACCCAACGGGTGCCAATGACCGGATGATCAATAGGCTTGGGAACAAGTTTCCAAACTTGATTCCGTTCGAATTGGTTCAATTCCTCTTGCATAGCATCTAACCAAAAATTATCACTACATGCTTCTTCAATGTTTTTGGGTTCAAGCTGTGAAATGAAAGCAACACAAAAAGCTATATCTTTATTAGAGGAACGAGTACTTACACCCTTGGTAATCTCACCAATTACCAAGTCCTTTGGATGATCTGCCAAGAATCTTATCTCTTTTGGCATATCCTCAGGATTGCTAGTTCTGACTTCTTTGCTTGAAGCCTCAGCTGGTGCTTGGTGTGAAGGTTCTGCATCTTTTTAGAAAGGTTTTGTTGTAGCTGTACTTGGTGTACTCATGTCTTCATTATCGTCATCGTCTGAATGTTGATTTAGTTCATCAAACTTGACATTGATTGATTCTTTGATGATCATGGTTCTCTTATTGAAGACTTTGTACCCTTTGCTCTTTGCCGCATAACCTAAAAAGATACCTTCATCGGCCTTTTCATCAAATTAACTCAGGTTGTCTTTAGTATTAAGAATAAAGCATTTACAACCAAATATCTTAAAATATAAAATAGTGGGTGTTCTATCAAACCATGACTCATAAGGAGTCTTCTTCGATATAGGTCGAATCAGAACCCTATTGAGAATATAGCATGTTGTTTTGACAGCTTCAGTCCAAAAGTATTTAGGTAGACTAAACTGGTTCAACATTACTCTAGCCATTTCAGATAGAGTTATGTTCTTACGTTCCACAACTCCATTTTATTGTGGAGTCCTAAGGCAGAAAAACTCATGCAAATAACCGTGTGTGTCACAGAATTGCTTGAACTCTGCATTCTCAAATTTGCCGCCATGATCACTACGAATGCGAGTAATCATGAAATCTTTTTTCATTCTGTACTTTCTTGCAAAAGGTGATGAATTCTGACAAAGCATCGTTCTTGTGTGCAAGAAAATATACCCATGTATATCTAGAGAAATCATCTACAATGACAAATACATATAACTTACCACCTAGACTAGCAATTCTACTAGGTCCAAATAAGTCCATATGCAATAATTGTAGAGGTCTAGTGGTACTTACAGCGTTCTTGGACTTAAAGGCAGATCGGGCAGCTTTGTTCTTTTCACATTCACTATATACCGTATCCTTCTTAAAATATATGTCCGGTAAGCCGCGTACCAACTTCTTGTGGATAGTTTTGAAATTGTGTCCATGTTTGCATGACCGAGTCTCATGTGCCATAGTTGACTCTCAATGCTCTTGGCCATCAAGCATCTACTTGCTTTGTTAGCATCTTCTAACAGATAGAAAACATATATGTTGCCTGATACCTTCAAAGATAGTACTACCAGTTGAGCTATCAACTATAGTACATTTGTCTTTGATGAAGTTAATGCTATAACCGTGATCAGCTAAATGGCTTATGCTGAGCAGATTATGTTTTAACTCGGTAACTAGACAGACATCTTTAATCACAGGATAAGGAGCCTTACCAATGTCACCGATACCGATTATGTACCCACTTAAATTATTACTGAAGGAGACGTATCCTTCTTTATTCTGCTTCGACAGTGTTGCGAATAATGATGCATCACCGATCATGTGCCATGAGCAACCACTGTCGAGGATCCATTTGCTTCTATCATGTGAAGGGCGTTCCACCTACAAAACAGTTTGTAGATGAAACTCTAGGTACCCATTTCTTGTAGGGTCCTAACATGTTAGTTTTTGGTATCCATGCATAAACATTTAAATCTACTAACTTTCTGATTCTACATGCAGAAGATATATGACCAATGAGGCCACAATAATGACATTTTGCATGTTGAGTGTTGAAAGTAGTGTGAGGTGCATGATTGGTAGGTTTTGGTTTTCTAGTATATAAAAATGCATGCCTATTAGTCTTCTTGGGCATTGGTTTGGTATGGTTTAGTCTGACAGTGTTTGGTTTGGGTGTGTTCCGATGATTCGGTAATTGACACGTGATAGAATAGAAAGCAGCAACGTCAGGCCGTTTTCCTAAACTAATTTCCAACTTTTTCGAGGTGTCATTAGGGGTGGGCATGGGTCGGGCCGGGCCCAAATTTATTGGACCCGGACCAGACCCGTTACTTGGCGGGGCGGGGCGGGACGGGTCCAAAAAATATTGGACCCGGACCGAACCCGACCCGTTTGAAACGGATCCGAGACGGGTCGACCTGCGGGTCCAAACGAGTCCAAAAAAAAGTTCAAAAAATTCTATAATAGTAAACATTTACATATGTTATATTGTCTATAAGAACAAAACAAGTCTAATGTCTTCCCAAACTTCTAGAATTTGTTTAGTAAACAATAAGATATTCTATTATGTATAAACTATAATAACAAAAAATGCTAAAAATTGATATAAAAAAATATATACTCATAGAAACGGGTCGGGCCGGGGCCCCGTTTATTTTGAAAATAGGACCCGTCCTGACCCGTTAATGTCACACGACCCGCCCCGGCCCGGCCCGTTTAAATTTCAAAATTTAGAAACCGGCTTGTTTAGACATTTTACGGTTCGGGCCGGGTCGAAACCGCGGGTCCTAGAACCGTATGCCCACCCCTAGGTGTCATATAATCTAGTATAATCAGATGTAAGTGTTTCCATTTTGACTTGTGCATACTGGAGATTCTTTCTCTCCTTAGATAGGTCTTCCTTTAGCTGGATGATAGTTTGGTCTTTTTCTTCGGATAACTTGATAGTCTCATGTAACAACAGCTTAATAGAAGAAAGCTCACCAGACTCAATAGAAGAATCATTTTTTCTAACATCAGCTACTTGGTCGGTAAGTCTTCCTATCTCACCTTTGTACTCTTTAAGTACCTTCTTAGAGGTTTCATATTTACTACACAGTTTCCTGTAGTCATTTAACAGGTCACTAAAAGCCACTCATAGTTGCTTAAAGGTGAAATCATCATAAGGATCAAACAGAGGATTAGTGGTTACCTGATCGCAAGTCATCAAGCAGACATTTGCATCATCATCCGATTGTTCGTCTTCTGAGTCGTTGGCTTCGCTCTCATGCCATATGCTTGTATTGGCGTACTTTCTTGATGTAGATCTCTTCAGGTAGCCTTTGTCATATTTGCTGCTTTTTCTTGTTGATAATGATGCTTTTGAACAATCTTTTTTCATATGTCCTTTCTTCTTATATCCGTAGCAAATATGATCTTTCTCGTTGTTGTTGCTGTTGCTGTCTTTTGTTCTTCTGTTGAATCTCATGAACTTCTTGAATTTTTTACCAGAAGAGCTTGATCTTCAGAGTCAGAGTCGTTGTCGTCAGAATCATCTTCGAAAGTTCTTCTATATTAAGCCTTTAGAGCGATCGACTTCTTTGACTTCTCCTTTGGTGTAGCATCTTTAAAGTCTTGAAGTTCCAACTCGTGAGTAAGTAGCTTACCCATGAGTGTTTTCAGAGACATTGTTGAGAGGTCGGTTCCTTCAATGATTGTTGTAGCCTTTGGAATCCAGTTATTTGTGAGAGCTCGTAGAAGTTTGCGAATCTTCTCATAGTTACTGTATTCCTTGCCTAATGAA
Organism: Iris pallida; assembly: GCA_029216955.1. NCBI lineage: Eukaryota > Viridiplantae > Streptophyta > Magnoliopsida > Asparagales > Iridaceae > Iris > Iris pallida. Next base: position 218,232 of record JANAVB010038419.1, read on the forward strand.
GACAAAGGATTTACAATATCCAAGAATCTCGTAAACATCTGAGTGACAGATTCATTTGGCTTCATCTTGAACGCCTCGCACTCTTGAGTAAGTCTGCTGATCTTTGACTCCTTGACCTGTATTGTTCCTTCGTAGGTTACTTCGAGAAGTTTCCACACTTTATTTGATGTTGTGCAAGTCGACACCATGTTAAACTCAGTTTTGTCTAAAGCACAAAATAAAGCGTTAATAGCATGTGCGTCAAGACGGGCCTTTTTTTTATCCTCAGTATATTTATCATGGGGTTTATAAACTAAAACTCCCTCAACAGTAACACTAGGAGGCTTTTTGTAGCCATCAATAACTATACACCATAAGTCAAAATCAAGAAATTTTAAGAAGAAACTCATCCGTGTTTTCCAATAAGTGTAGTTTGTATCGTCAAACAGTGGAGGTCTGTTTGTGGCTTGGCCTTCACTTGTGAATTTCACAGTTGCCTTGTGTAATGCTGTGATCTATAAAACAATTAAATATAACCGCAGTTTTACCTTGCTTTACCTGTATAACCCGCTCTAATACCAATTGCAGGAACGAAGTCGTAAAGCAGAATACTCTAGAGGGGGGTGAATATAGTAGGCAGCAGAATATTGCTAATTAAAAACTTGTTAGAAGTTAGATCACAGAAATAATATCAATAATCACAAAGTAATAACTGTAAGGAAAAGAGATCAGAAGGCAAAGACAAACGCAAACACAGTAATTTATACTGGTTTCCCTCTTGTGAGGACTAGTCCAGTCGGAAGAACTCTAGCTTCCAGTTGAATCCACTATTAGAAAATCCTGCAATTTTTCATACGAAGTCTTTGAAACTTCTACAGAAGCGAGCTTTGATACGAAGAACTCGACCAACTTCAGTTTTGAAGAGTCTTTCTTCAATCAACCCTCTGATTACAATTTCTCTGAAATCTTCTAGACCGTACCGTACCGGCAAATTGACTAGAGAATTGTAACTGGCTTGGGATTTGAAAATAAAAGCTTTTTAGAAAACTCTTTGAAAGAAACTTAAGCTTTAGTAGAGAATAGATGAAAGTGAATTGGTGATTTTAAATGATCAGAATTTCTCTCTATTTATAGTTTTTCCAAAGGCAGAACTCTGGCAGAATTCGGACAGAACTCTATGTAACAATCCGCAATTGAATGGAGACCAAGTTCAAAAATCCAACGTTCTCTTAACGTTCACTATGGCCGAACTCTGGCCAAGTTCTGTCAGGGTTGGTCAGAAATATTTTAAGAAAATATTTTTGGGCTTTTTGAAATCCTTCAGAAGCTTTTTTAAATAGGAGATATTTTTCAAAATATAGGTCATTTTTTAAAACGATTTTGGATAGCCTATTTGCCAGTACGACTTGGTGTACAATGTATTCCTAGACTCAATAAAAGTAAAAATTGTATTGCATAAAGAAATACAGTCTCGAGTGGCAAACATAGCTTCGGTCTTGAACTGAGCAGATATCCAATCTTGATCAGTGTCCAAGTGTCCAAAACGTCTTGAGTAAACATCTGAGTTGTTCCGTATATCAAGACAGAGTTTGATAAATTATTAAAATCAGGCTTGACCGTGACCAATGGGCCAACAGGCTATGGTAAGAATCACTGAAAAAGTGATACATTTGTTGCTTAAGTTTTTTATCATGAATTGCATAAAGAGAATAACCTGTCGCAAAGAATAGCTATGTCTCGATCAAAGAAAAGATATGATAATCATGCTTGTAATCTGACCCTTAGAATGTCTTGAATCAAAGAAAAGAATGCTAATGTTGTTGTCCCTAATAAAATGATATGGTTCATGAAACACGCTGCGCACTGCACATGAAATGAATAGTCATCGTGCTTGAATTGAATAGTCCCTTGTATGCTTCAAATGAAATAAAATGAATTATGGCTTTTTCAAAGATGTTTTCAAAAGAGATGTAAACTGACTCTGTATGCATGAAATGTACATAGGTAAAAAGTAGCAAGATCACATATCAAGAAATATTTTCTCACTAAATAAACAGTGATCGTTTCAGACAAATATAGCTCTTTGTTCACAATCACCAGTATGCTGATATACTGACCCACCATCGGTCTGCATGCAGGTGCAATATGCATCGAGAAGGATTGTCCGAAGCGATAGCCTGAGCCTCATCCTCGGGAGTCAAAAATCAGAAGAGATGCCAAGAGATGACATCCGTTGCAAGAGTTGGTTTTGTATATAAAGGGATGTAATATATGGGAACGGGATCATTGTCATCTGTAGAGTTCTGAGAGAATGTAACATTGTATCAGAGAGAATCGAGAGCTTGTAATCTGTTCAAATGAAATCAATAAAGAGAATTATTTTTTGTTACCATTGTGTTGAATGCATGTATTCTGAAATATGTCCGTTGCTACTTCAATTATTTGTAATATGTTCTATTGCGTATTGTTAATCCTGTCTATTTTGTCTTGCTTCAGGTCTTGGCCTTGTGCAAGTGCAACTTAGGCTTGCACGGTATCACGCCTTAGCGAGGATGATCGGTCTCAAAGAGTCCGAAGCAAGGACGAAAGGACTCTGCGGGATCGGGGCATGACAGCTTCAAGCATAACGAAAGACGGAGCACGGCCGCCCCGATCTTTGGATGCAATAGGCACCATCGGCCTGTGTCGGGACTCGACGATCACGATATTTGGATGCAACAGACACTATCACGGAAGCTCAGAGCGATGGAATGACTGGGGCAGCACATCTTCACCCTCGGGAAGAGCTCGTCATCATGACTTCTACAAAAACTGAGTTTGGCAGTTCGCCAAGGCGGAACTCCGGCCAAGTTCATTTTCATGTCGAAATGAAGAATAGAAGCAAAGCTTTCCTTCATGCGACTATTTATAAGCACGGGCAGCCTACACCCGAGTGCCAAATGGCCAACTTTTCAAATTCTATACAATAAATTTTCATTAATAGAAAATGAATCCGTCTCCTCGTATTTAGCTAAATCAAAGCCTCGAAGAACACAACCGACGGGCCAAAGAGGATGCGACACCTGGCTGATGTGCCATCAACATCATGCGCTCCTCAGGGATGCGCCCAAATGGGCCAGAGACCCATGCGCCCAAAGGGGCACTAATTGATGCACCATTTTCAAACTGATCACCATCAAGCATTTAATGCTGAATGACAAAGGCGGCAATGCATTCCAAGAGCCGTCCAATCAGCAGCCATTTGTAGAAAACGAAGAGTCGCTGATGTCAGCACCATCATTACACCTTGGATCGACAATAACTGCCACATGGCAGATCGACCATTCGTATGCGCCTCGTGGCCATGCGCCCAGAAGACAGCGTGCGCCCCAGTAGTCATACGCCCCCTCAGCTCACTTCTGATCTCAAGCAACAGAAGACTAAGCTTTGCATGTGCCTCAAAAGCCATGCTCCTGGACTTGCTCATAACTCCTAAAAGTCATGAGACCAAGTCGCCTCCCCTGCTCCTGATCCTAGGCACACCCTGATGCGAAGCTCTGCATGTGCCTCAAAAGACATACGCCCAGACTTGTCTATGATGCCTAAAAATCATAGGACCAAGTCGCCTCCATGCGCCCGATCCTAGGCACACCACGACAGATCACTCTCCTCTAAAATCGAGATCTTTGAGCCACATGCATACGCCACGCATCCTTTGACTCAGTTCTATTCAAAGAATGGGTGCTAACTATCCAAGATCTCAGCAATAACCAAATCTCAGTAACTGCCATGTGTCAGCTCCTCCGTAGCTCAACGAAGCAGTTCGAGCAGATTCTTCTACAACTCGGGGCGCATCGTCCATGCGCCCCCGCCAGCATCAGCCACGTGGCGTTCCCACGTCCAGGCGCATCCGACATATGCGCACATGAGCAGCCAGCCTGCTATCTATAAAAAGAAGGATCACTCCTTCATGACAGACGGACACACACAGATATAGAGAAAGATATACAGACAGACTGTTATATCCACATACAGAAGCCAGAAGAGACACTTAACGTCCACTTCTCCTCGCAACGCTCCGGCATCCAGAGCAACCCAGACCTTCAGAGAGTTCAAGATCGTCGTCAGATCGTCAACGGAGTCAACGTATTACCACTCGCTCCATCGACACAGTACCCAGATAAAAACAAAAGTGTACTCCTAGGACTACATCTAAGTCCTATATTGTACTCTGTTCTGTTTGTAATTAAAAACATCAATCCCAAAGAGTTTTAATGGCAAACATCTATATTATAACTCAATCCGACCCGTCGAGATTATTCCCTTAGATATGTGGATGTGTCTATTTTATTATCAAGCCTACTTGTGCATTTGAAAACTTTTGTTTTATTAGAGTGAAGGCCAAGCTGAGGCAAGTTCACCAAAGCCACCCACCTGAGCAAAGAGTCGCCTCGACCGAGCGGGACTTCGAGTAGACCGTTGCATGGCTAAGTCCGAACATCGTCGGCATTTTCGATTCCTTCGATTGACTGAGCGGAATAGGGCACTACATAAATAAATTTAAATATTTAGGATTTGGGCCGTACCGTATGGCATCTCTAGAATAGTTACTGAGTACTATGTGCCTCTGCGGGCTACTAAAAAAATCCAAGGCAGCACAGGCCACGCGCCACGGATGTGCTACGCCAACAGCAAACCAGAAGCATGCGTTCAAAATCATGCGCGTTGCTGATGGTAAGCTATACAAAGTCGACTCGGGCGCATCTATGCCAGAAATGGGTCGACTCTCAAAGTCCATGTCCCGCTTGGGCGCATCTACTGTATTTCGAACCAAGTCTGGCTGGACAACTGAGATGTTGAGTCCATGCGCCCACTAGGGTGATGCGCATGAAGTGGACTCAAGTTGCCATAAATGCTATTCCTCTACCAATGATTTGGGCGTATCTCATGCGCATGAACCAGATCAGGGGGTACAACATTCACATGACCACCCCGGTGCTTGACCTTGCCATGCGCCTAATGGGGGTGTGTTTGCAAAAACAAAAGTCTTATTACAAACTTAGAAAAGAATACAAGAGTATAATTAATTTCTGGGGAAGTACAACTATAGGAATCTGATCAGAAGGCGATCACTTTATCCCTTGGATGATGTAATATCGAAGACACAAGCCTCTGGAGGATGCAACAGCACTTTAGCAGAAGATTATGATCACTCTCTTGATGCCTTGAGGTTAATTTGAAACTCTGTTTATAGAGTTCTTGAAATAACTGTTTAGCAGTAATTCTGGGTTGCGAGCGCTTCAGGTTACGCGTCTCATGTTCACTTGCACGAACGGTTGTACTAACTATAGTGGATGCGTGGCATCATTTGATTGAGATGCACGAGGTCATGAGCAGTGTAGTGGGCACGTTCTACGAAGTTAGTGGCTTACATGCCCCATCACTCTATCTTAAACTCTGTTTGATCACCTTACGCGAGCTTCATCAGGTTGTGCGTGGGCGTAACGTAACAACCTGTGCGAGCGGTTTGTACCAACTGCTGTAGACGCGTGGCATCATTTGATTGAGATGCACGTGGTCGTTGGCAGTGTAGCGGGCACGCTCTGCGAAGTTGGTGGCTTGCGTGCCACGTCACCCTGCTTTAAAATAAGAGTTGACCAAGTGGCGCCAACTTGTCAGGCTGCACATGGGGGCAACTCAACGACTGGCGCCTTTGACTAGGTCTTCTGTGCTGTACAGTTTAATCCTAGCGCCACTCAATGACTTGTGCGAACCAGCTGTCAGCATTAATTACATGCTGACAAAATCTTCTCGAGTGCCGCGTTGTGCGGGATTCGAATAGATTTTTCTTAATCTCCGTACTGTCAGCTGTCAGGCAATGATGAGGCCGTTATAGTTTCTCGAGAAAGGGTGCCACATGGCGCTCGCGCAACCTGACTCCAGCGCAACCAGATATTGGCGCAAGCTGATGCTGCACAACTTGATGGTTTGGCACAACATAATGATTTGGCCCATCTGATGATCGAACACTTTAATAGGTAGCGCAGCTTAATTTTTAGCCTCTACAAGACCCCCTTCAAAGTTTTCGAAACTTGAAAATACTTCAAAGTTTTGAAATATTTTGAATTATGCTAGTTTTGTTTGGATCGCGTCGTTCAACTGTTCAACCAAAACTCTGAATTTTAAGCGTCAGTTGCGCAACAGTTTTGAAAAGAGTTTTTAAGCTATAAATAGCCGACTAAAGAGAACGTTTAACTTTTTATCGAAAGTTAATTCTCTTAAACTCTCTCATCTTCTTCTTTCAAACTCTCGAAGCTCTTCCGACTATCGTCAAATGGCGCCAAAGAAGTCTGCCGCTGCCAAGGGAAAAGCCATTGCTGAGTCTTCATCCCGTGCACCACCAATAAAAGCGCCTCAATATGCACCACCGTCATCAAAGATTGAAAGAGCCAACCCGGCACTTGAAGGTGAACGTCGAATGGATTGACCAACTCTTTTTAGGGTTTTGGTCGATTTGTGCATTTCACAACGTGCGCTACCTCTTTTTAGAGTGTGGGCATACTTCACAACTTGCGCCTTCTCTTTCTAGAGTTTGGTTGCTATTCACGAACTGTGTTGCACGATTTTCAAATTCGTACTTTTCTAATTTTGTGCAAAATGCACATAAAAATTAGTGCAACTTGAAATCATGCGCAATACAGATGTCGCACAATACAGACACTGCACAATGCAACACAGATACTACGCCAATACAGATATCGCACAACATAGATGTCGCGCATCATAGATTTTATGCAACATAGTTGTCGTGCAACCTAGATGTTGCGTAACACAGAAGTCGCACAATTCATATACTGCACAACCGGATGTCGCGCAACATGGATATCGCGTAACATAGATCTTTTCTTTGTGTGTTCTGTTCTATCTTTTTGAGATTAACTTTTTGTTGTTCTTCTTCTCTTTTGTAGTTGATCTTAGAGAAGACCTGGATGCTGAGAAATATGCTTCAGCTTTCACTGTATCAGAATATAAAGAAGACTTATCTTATGTCTCATATCCTAAATATGATGCACCTGAATTCAGAAGGGCCATTCTCACTGCTCAAGAAAGCAGCACTTTGTTATGTCTGATGAATGGTGAACCTTTGAAAAGTGTAGATAATATGACTCATAAGAAACCGGCTTTCCTTTTTGGAGATGCAGTGAAGAAAACATCTCAACCAAAGACCAAGAAAGAAGAAAGGATTTATCAATGTAAGGACAGAATTACATATCTGACTGAGATGGCAAGACATTTGTCCTTGTCCCGATATGAATTCTCCAGTCACCCTCGACGGATGGCCTGGGACATGACTCCGATTAAGCAAGCCAGAGTCGGAAGAATATGTTATAAGTTAGGTCCGCATAACAAAGATCTATTTTATAGTACTTCAGACAGGTACAGTTCTCATCTCAGGGGCTTGAAGCCGAGTTGTATACCTCTAGAAGATTCATCGATGCTTCTTCCTGTCTGGGTACCCATCTTTGAAAACACATTTGCTAAAGCTGAAGGAAGATACCCAGATCAGGCCATGCGTTTAACAGGCCTAGTCAACCTAGACATGAAACGTTGGAGCAGCTTAGTGACTTGGATTCTAGATCAGTTCAAGGATAAACTTCTTGAGTTAGAACTCTATGAGGCCATCTGGACTACTGTTCATGGCTTCTGTCCAAATGCTCATATGTTCTTAGCTCTGATTGAAAAATACAATTACAGAACTGGTACCTTCATGACCCATCACGGGGAAATTGGTTTTGCACTTCATGAGATGAAATATCTCTCACATCTTCCAATGGATAACAACCCATATGAAGAGTATGTACCCACTAATGAGGAACTGGACATCCTTTCTACAAAAAACTCTCAGATGGTGGCTGTGTTCGAGGAGCTTCTATGCCATTATAAGATATTCTCTCTTTACTACAAAAGTGCTTCCGCAGGGACTTGTTATACAACCAAGTGGTTGCCGTATTTGTTTTTAGGCCATGCTCATGAAGAAAAGATTGTTGAAAGTCAAGCCTACAATCCTTGTTTCTTCTAACCGCTCAGTCGTAGCAACATAGAAAAATTGATGGAAAAGTCCAAGCATACAGAAAACATCTTGGATGTGGATTGGCACCCCTTCAAAGCTGGTGCTACTATTGAGAGTTATCTCAAACAGGGTTACAGACCCATGTCAAAAGAAGCCTAATTGGCAGGTTTTCTTACTTTATGGCTGTGACGGTTTGTAGTTCCAGGGGCCAATGCTGTCGATAAATTTCACAGAGGCGTATTATTTGCTACTGTGCGTCTACTATTTGGCCACAAGATGGACATTCTTTCAGCGATGACTTGTCGTCTGAATGCAGGACTGCGTTCTTTTGTAAATACTATGCTACATGATAAGGATGCTCAGTCATATTTTCCTCGCACTGAAATGCCATATACTTATTTGTTCGGGTGGTTATTGCTACACCATCCCAGTTTGATGGACCCTGACATGGGTGAAGTTGGGGGTAACTTCATCAAACGTTATTCCAATGCTTGTTGGAATATAAACGCACTTTCAGAATGCAGACGAGATTTGAATCGAGGATCTGGGTGGAGATTTCAATGTGTTCTCCCTCCTCCAGGATATGAGAATCTTCCTTCACACTGATAGATTTAGAAGCAGCATCTCTCCGTCTGTCCCTAACTATTTTCGCATGGTTGAAGACAATTCGTCCATCTCATCTAGTATATCGATTTGAGGAAGAGTGTTTTCTAGAACCATATTTGCCAAGTCGATTCGTTCGACAATTTGGTTATGACCAGCTGCATGTGGGAAATGCCACTACTTGCCTTCAAGCCAAAGGTTTCTTGATTGATAGTGCTAGGGCTTAGAGATATTATAATGCCAGAGGCACTAAGGCTATATTCTCCATGCCCCATAATCTTGCTCAGGGTCCACGTATGTTATACACATATACGAATTTATATACTTCGGCAAACACTTTTGCCGAAAACTTTTATCTGGCCCACAGTTTTGCCAGTAATAAGCGATCGAAAGCTGGAGTTCATATCGTACAATTGTTCAAGGATGCAGAAGATCGAGACCCTACCGATGATCCTCTGGAGGCTTCTCTTGTAGGCTTTTTAGATGAAGTAAATGAGCCGTTGGACGTATCATTAAAAGTCCAAAAGGAAAAGTCCCCTGCCAAGGGACTTAAGAAAAGGAAGACTGGAGATTCCTCTGTTCTTTCGCATCATGATGATCTTCATTCTTCTCCTAAAGCACCGGGAAAGAAAAAGACGAAGACTACTTTGATGATTAGTGAACAGCCTATCACTAGGACAACTCGGCCTCAGTCGAAGCAGATATATGGTGGAACTTCTCTTGGGGAAGGAGAAATAACTCCTTCTTCAGTTCCAAAACAGAGTGGAGTCATCCGAGAAGAAGTGTACAGAATACCAGATGACCTTGATGAGGTCGAAGAAGAACCTGTAGCACCTCTACTATGGAAGGCTAGAAGAAAATTGTTGGTGACTCGAGCAGAACGTCAAACCATTGACGCTTCCTCCCTCAAAAAAGATTTTGACATATCATTACCCTCAAAGGAGGATCTACCCTCTCAAAAAGGTAATTTCTATGCTTTTAAGCAAAATTTTGATATCTGAATGATATATATTGATATTATTTTCTTTCATCCGCAGAGACTACAGCAACTGATATTCCAGTCTCAATTACTATCGAGGCAATTCCAGGATATCAAGTTGTGTGGACAACCGTTTCCACAACTGCCCTGGCTGCGACAGGAGTAACATTGTCATCCCCTACTCCAAATGTCCCAGAGCCCTCCAGAGAAGAGTTGCCTCCTCTGGAATCTCAAGCTGGAGCTGCCGATCTTCTGGCCACGCAAACTCCTACTCGTTCTCAAGAAGATCAAGAGATGATAGACGCCCTCCTGGATTGTGACTATTGTGATGTATCAATTGGAGATAATTCTGCAAATATTGCCGAAGGAGAACCAGTTCCAGTAGATGCCTCCCTGGTGTCAACTAAAAAATGTCATATAACTGTTGAGGATGAAGAAAATCCAATTGTTGGGGTGGGATATCCGAGCTCAAAGACTAATGAGCCTGAAGATAAATATGATCAAACTACGACTTGGGAATAACGAAAATCCCAACACTGTGGTTGCAGAGACTCAGACCCCTACTGAACAAATATTTGAAGTCAGGGATCCAGAGGAGATTCCCCAGTTAACCAGGCAGAATCAGGAGCCGAAAGCAGCCGTTTCTTATCAGGTGGTTCCGAAGCCGGGAGTAGTCAAGCAGTTGTGTCTGATACTACCATGGCCAGACTTCGTTCTGATCTGGACATGCCTCGTGAAACTCTATATGTGTTGCCAGGATGAGGTAAAATTTTGACTTTTATTTACCTTAATTCCTGTAAATTATATGTAATGACTGTGTATCTTGATCATAGTAGGTCCTGCGGGGACGCTTGCAAAAGCTGCATCAACCAACTTCAGTTTCAGCTCGACCATGGCTCCTTTGGATATGGAGACCCAAACTGGAGAGGAGAGTTCTTTTATGATGCCAGTACGCGGGTCTCCTGGTGTACAATCTGTAGTTCCACCAGTTACCTCGAAAACAAGAGTTCCAATAGAAGTAGCTACCCCAGGGATCTCAGCAATGAATAGAGCTGTTGTCGAAGCTTATACTAATGCTTTCTTCACTTCTTTGAAGCCTTTAATTCAAATGGTCATGGAAAAGGACCAACCCTATAAATCCGTAAGGGGCCCTTCCTCCTTCATCATTGGAGTTATCCGCAAGATTGGAGATATGGATAGAGTCAATTATTTATATCATAATTTGAATGAACTTAAAGAATCGATCAAGTCTTACAAAGATCTAATAAGAGAAAACATCCAGAAACTTGTAGATACTGAATGCGAGGTGATGGCTCGCGAAGCTGCAATACGAAAAACAGAATTTGAAGCTTCCGTGGTAGCTTTCTCACAGCGTTCTGCAGAGTTGGAATCTCGCATTGTCGACATAACTTCTTCTGTTGAATGTTATAAAACTGAAGCTGCAGAGAAGGAAAAAGAAGATGCTGAATATCAAGTTCGTCTCCAAGAACTAGAAATTAAAATGGCTCGGCTTCAAAAAGCAGTTAAAGCAGCTCGACGACACGAAGAAGAAGTATTGGAGATGCATAAAATTGCTGCAAGCCAATTAGATGACCTGAGGAGGCAACGGGATGCACTTATCCAAACTGAAGGTGCAAAACTGGAATGTCGAGCAAAAATGCTGCAACCTTTTGATCCAGAATCCGGGAGAGCTCTTGCAAGACAAAGGGTACTTGACTCCAGAGTAGAGAGGGCTGAGAATTTGAAAAGATTAATCATTGATCTCAGCACTCAGCCTCCCCAATGAAGCAGTCTATAGGATCTTTTTATCTTTTTGCCTTTCAAATGATGTACTTTTTGATATTTTGAACATTATAGCAATAAAATAATGCTCTTTTTGTGATTCTATTACTTATTATATACCTAGATATAAGTAATAGATAAGGATAGAAAAATATGTTCAGAGGTACCAGACATGACATATCCTCTAAAAGAAAATAACAATATTAATTATATTTGTTCAGAGGTAATGTGGACGTGACAGAATATAACTCAGAATATTGTCATTTCAAAAGACGACTTTATCAGAGGTAATGTGGACGTAATAAGTCGCTGATATAGATGATAGAATTCAGAGGTAATGTGGACGTGAATCTATTGATATAGAAAATTGAATTCAGAGGTAATGTGGACGTGAACTCGTTTTTCTATTGATGATCTTCAAATCGGTTAGGACTTAAAGACAGGATATCATATCTAAAAAGACGATATCTGTGATAATACGAATTTATCATGAAGAAAAGATATCTTTTAAAACAGCTGGGTTTTAAAAGAAAAAATTGATGATTTGTATAGACTCTACCGAGGATTTTGAGAGGAAGGGCATTCCTGACTCTGGAGAAACCAGAACTCTTTCTTATCCGCTTCAGGGAGGCTATTGCTGACAAATATCGGTTTTGGGGAAGTTTCATCTCCAATATTGACTTGAACCAACTGATCTTCAGTAGGTGGCTCGCGTTGTTCAAAGCGAAGTTCCCATTGAGTATCCATCCTTTGTGCCCATAGATCAGATTCAGAAGCTTCAGCAAAATCTCTGTCATCTTCTGATAACTCAGTAGTTACCATATTGAAAGATAGAGTCACTCGATGGACGTGCCCTACACTGGTGTCTGAATCCCATGAGATAGAATCAGAAGAGTTAGATCGTTCTTCTTCTTCGGATTCGGAGGCTTCTGGAGTCAGAATTGGTGAAGTATAACCTAATCCCCGCTTTGTTTTGCTGTAGTATTGTTGTGATTTTTCTTTCGAAGTAGGAATACGAATAGGAGTTCGCCTTCCTTTGCCTCAATTGAAACCAGCTTTAAAATTATAGCCCATCTTTTGAATGATATCTTTTGATTGCTGAGTATAACGATGTAGCTGAAGTCTTCCGTTATCATGATTTTCTTCTTCACTATTGGTCATGATCTTCTGTTCAGTTCCTTTACTAAAAAAAGTATAGGAAGTTCATCTTTCTTCCTGGAAGGAACTAAGAAGAAGGAGTCCTGCATTGGCTCGAACAATACTTCGTTTTGGGAAGCTTCAACTGCTCTTATGGTAAGTGGTTCGAAGTTATCTAACATTTTTAAATAACATCAAGTATAATAAAGGACATTAATGTACTGTAAAGAAGATGCTACTTTATTGATTTGTACATCATTATTTACAACATGATTATTAGCCTTAACAGAAGGCTTAGTAAGGTTGATAACCAGAGGAGAAGAAGGAGAAGGAGAAGGTTTGTTACAACGAAGGTCAATAATAAGAGGCTCAGAAAAGGTAAGCTCCCTTTGTTCCCTTTCTACAGCAGGAGGCTGTTTGTTATGAGAGAAAAGATGTATAGTCAATGTTCGAGAAGAAGAGGGATGAGTAGTACGTCCTTTGACGGGGATCATGAGAACATCTTTTGAAGTATGTTTCTGATCTTCCTCACTATCCATTGCCAATACAACTTTCATTAACTCCTCCTTGTACATCTGAGAGTCTGTAAAATATGCTTCAATGCCCCTAAAAGGATTTAAGTCGGCTACTTCCTTTTGGACCTCTCTATTGACGTTCACATATTTGAAACATTGTTGTAAAGTGGATGGTAAAATATTATGCTCATGCAGAAAGGATCTTTCCAGCAAAGCATTGTATGAGCCATGATTATCGATCACGTAGAAAGTAACCTTTGTACGAAGATTGCCTATTTGAACTTTCAGGCGAATCTTTCCCAAAGGTTCACTTCTTCCAGAATTGAATCCCAAGATTGTCGTGATGGTTGTTGAAAGATTGTGTACAGGAATCTTCAATGCATCTAGTAGAGTCTTTGGCATGATGCTAAGTGCAGACCCAGGATCGATCAAAATACGATCAACCTTCATGGTATCGACATATCTCGTGAAGTAGAGGGGTCGATCATGACGATTATCTTCCAACAGCATATCATCTTGTGTAAAGGTGATGTTTGGCATCAATTCCATCACACTTTGACAATGAAGGCATGTTATAGGCTCATCCTCTGGCTTCTTAAGAAGTGCTAGACAAGTATCAGCTTGTGTCAAAGCTTCACTCAATATTTTTCGAGTTTCCTTCAAAAGACGGAGTAGTTCAAAAATTGACAATCTTGTCGAGGTATTAACTAGCTGAGCCAGTATATCAAAGTTATATGGCTTCTCAAGTCCCAAAGTTGGAGTCTTCTTCAATACTTTATCAAAATGGATAAGCTGTTTTCCTTTGTCAGCTGTCGTCGGCTTGGGAAGAGTTGGCTCTATTGGAGGTGATGAAGCTGATGGAACATTGACAGCAGGAGAAGATGGTGCTTGAGGAGCCTCCGGAGCTGGAGCAGGGTTTTCTTGACCTTCTGAATAGTCTCTTAGGTAAGGTTTCCCAGACCTGGTACCAGTTAAGACTTCTTCTTCGGATACAGGCTCAAAAGATACCATATTGCAACTCTTTGTCTGGATCTTGTTTCCAGAAGATTTCTTTTGGCAAGATGGAAAGTTTGTCCAATAATCCAAACCCACCCGAGATTGGTTATGAGAAAGACATAGGGAAAGAGGTACAGGAGATCCTTTTCCATGGTCCAGACCAGAAGCCTTTTGTAGATCGTATCCTATTTTCGTCATTAATTCACGAGATTGTGGGCTATACAGATGGAAAGCTGGTTGGTATTTGGCTTATGATTTTGACAATGTTGTCTTATCAGGGAAAGAAGAAGAAGGATTATCTGCTGCCGAGATGAAGGTATCAGTTAGAGGTGGAAGATAATATTCACCAAATAAAACCATATGACATGATTTATTTTTAGTGACCTTCCTAGACTTGGTGGAAGAAGATGGTGTTTCAAAGTCCGCCACTAAATCTGGATGAATCCATATAATTTCCCCTCTATCAGTAGATAGAGGGACAAGACCATCAGTTCGTGCAGGTGGAAGATTAACAATCTCTAAAGTAGTTCTCAGGATAGGGATGATACCATCCTACACAAGTTGAGCTGGAAAATCTCTAAACTGTAAAGAGACGACATTAGCCGTTACAGTTTTCTCATCTTGCTGGAGAGTGATTGCACCGGAATTGACAATCTCCTGAATTTTACCCTTGAGCACATAGCACGCTCGAGTTGGATGTCTAATAAACCTGTGGTAAACACAATATTTAGGATGGTCAGTCTTACCAACTTCATCTGGCCGTTTAGGTTCTGGCAGTTGAAGTTTATTGCTCTTGAAGAGGCAATCAAAGATACTCATAATATCATCTTCATCAAAAGAGTATTCTTCTTTTGGACGTGATGCCCGTTGTGGTGGTGCTGTTGGGGTAGATGTTGGCAGATTTACATTGATGGCTAGGGCTTCTTTGCCTTTAAGGTTAATGGCCAAAGTCTCCTTACTCTTGTGATTGTTCTAACGGTCACTATTATTTGGTGTAGCACGTTCATCTTTGTCAAGATTAGGCATTTTAATGCCTAATTACTTGAACTTGTCAGCACTCTCTTATGCTGCTTTGGCATTCATTATGAAGGAAGGCCAATCCTGGAATTGTGTTGATCCTGTCCACATGCTGATTATAGGCAACAGGTTTGATTTTCAAGTGTCTATAGTCAAATAATTTGGAGTTCCAAGAGGCATTTTGAGTGCTTCACGACGGAACCGTTCAATGAAACGTTCAGTAGTTTTATTATGTCGTTGTTTGATTTTGATGAGAGAAGACATAGTCATGTCGTTGGTTCCCTCATAAAATCGTTCCAAGAACATTTGTTTGAACCCAGCGAAAGAGGTTATACACCCATCTGGTAAACTACGATACCAGTCATATGCTGCACCAGCTAAACAGCCGATAAATACTCTAGTAAGAAGAGCATCATTTGGTTGAAGTTGATCAGTCATTACTTCAAAGTGATTGAGGTATTGACTTGGAGACGTGCTGCCATCAAACAGTATAATAGTAGGGAGTTTGTATTTAGGAAGAAATTGGACCTCTTTCCATTCTATGGGATAGGGCTGTTTGATCCCAAGCTTCTGCTGGTCATCCTTCTGTTTGAAAGCTTCAAATTGAGTACGTAACAGTTTTATGGCCTCATTGGTATCTCCTATTAATTATGGAGGAGTAGATTGATTTGATATATTAGGAGGGGGTACTGCATGATAGGTACTACCCCCGGCACCAGATTGACTTGGAATAGCCTGCACATGAATGGAAGCGGTGTGAGGAGACTGTACCCCCAGATAAATATTGATGGGAGCTGATGTTGTTACAGGTTCCTGAGTAGGAATCAGATTCACGACCGGTAGAACTGTATGTTGTGCCATAATCACAGCATGCATGCCTGTCATCATCTCAGCCATGTTCTTCAAACTAGCCTCCAAAGCAGCAATTCTTAGCTCTTGACTGAAAGAACTGTAAGTATCTTGATCTTCTGTGACGACATAAGCAGTCACTTCTCTAGCCTTTGAAGACGAGCTAGTGGAAAGGATGGTCCTTTCAGAACTTTCATTGTCAGCATCAAAGTCACATAAAGAACTACCCCCAGAATAAGTGATAGGGATGTCTTTTTGACTAAAATAATCTTGGTTAGAATCATGAAGATTCCTTTGACCGATTATTTCTTGGCTTCATGATCTAGTATACTAATAAACTCCTTCACAGGATTCATGAATCCGATCTAAGTATTATTGATTATGATTGCAAGATGCATTACGTCTTGGACGTTTGCTACCCCCAATGCTTTGAGATGCCATGTTGACAGGAGCATAGAGTAATTCATCTTCATCCACCAGGATTCGTTCAGGAGTCTGAATGTAATTCAAACGGTCAAAGATGGACCGCTTGGCCGACTGACAGCAGCATTTGATGACAACTTCATGGTGGTGATTGCAATGATGTTGTTGGTCCACCACTGGACGGGATGGATTTGCAACCTTCCGCTTCTGTATTAAGAGTTCACGGAGGTCACTAACAGGACGAGAAGAAGTGGCAGGAATGTAGTCCTTGACGATATTCGGGACATGGTTCCTATTCTTGAGGTGTCCCGTACCTTGAGTGTACAAGGACGTGCTAAGCTGGTTAGCATAAGTCTCAGGATTTTTTTACCACTGAATTCTTCCTCTTGTGCAAGTTAGCAACTGGTGTAGGTTGCCCCTGATACATTTTATGTTTTCCCGAAGTTGACCCTAATTGGCATCTGTTGATATAGGTGCGCAAGTCTGACAGGGGAGCTACTTGTGCATCTACTTGAGATACTAGTAGTTTGCCTTGTCGGGATCTTAAGATACATAGGGTTGGTAGATCCTGTCCTGACCTCTTTGTAGTAGGCATAATACCCTTTTGCGTGGAAGGTTTATTCTGACTATAACCCATCTTTCTGACAGAGATTTGGTTGTCTCGGTTAAGAAGAATAGAATTCCTATCTGAATGAACAGTACTTTCCACCCAGTCAATGACTCGAGCAGAATAAGGAAAGGCTAAAAAGCGTTTTCCTTGATTTAGTGATTTTTCACTAAACTTCTGGTTTGGTGGCAAAGAGGGAGTCATTAAACAGTGCTTCTCTTTACGTTGTGCTAGTGCAGAAGCATGTGCAGATTGCGCCAGAGCATGAACATACGCAAGTTGCGCCGGAGCAGGAACATACGTAAGTTGCGTCGGAGCAGGAACATGCGCAGGTTGTGCCAGGAAGGAAAAGGCCAAAGGGCGCTTTCCTTTGTTTTGTCCAGCAGTGTGTCGAGACGAAGTCTCCTTCGATTTTAGAATTAGAGAAGTAGAGGGGTTAGCCAAAAGGTTGTTTTCCATAGGTTGCGCCAAAGCAGTGATGGGCACAAGGTGCACAGAAGCAAGAACATGTGCAGGTTACGCCAGGAAAAAAAGGCCAAAGGGCGCTTTTCTTTGTTTTGGACAGCGGTGTATTGAGGCAAAGTCTTCTTCGATTTCAGAATCGGAGAAGTGGAGGGATTAGCCAAAAGACTGTCTTCCTTTGTCACGATCCGCTCCCAAATAATCGGACACGAGTCGGACACGCCCAGCCTTCGTCGTTGGACACGATGAAGTAAGCTGTACCAATCTAAGGAATCTAACCAGATAATTATGAACAAGTATGAAATCACAGCATCTATAAAACGTATCCCAGAATAATCACCATAATCCACAAATCCATATATCAGAATTGTACTAGTCATCAGGAATGAAATGTACAATATCTAGGAGTAAAACTAAAAAGTCTAAACCTGAAACCTCAAGTTAAATCATGTCTCCATCCTGCTCAGCTAATATCCTGGGCTCTAGCCCATAGGGTAGAACAATATCCTACAAGCACCTACAACATATCCTAGTCAGAAGCGGAGCTAAGTATATCTAAGGAAATGAACATGAACATCATTGTATGAACAAGAGACATGAAATATATAAAAGTACGAGAAATAAGAACAAGACATGAAACTGAATATGAGTACTGAAAGTAAATACAAGGAACATGATATGAGTCCTGAACATGAAATACAACCTGAATATGAAATACAACCTGAACATGAAATACAACCTGAACATGAAATACAACCTGAATCTTAAAACCTGCAAGATTGAAATACATCCAGATTGTGTGATCGGTTTGGGTAGATTCAATGAACATGAAATGGTACGGCTTTGGTCCCGCATGCACGATGCGGGACCTAAGCTATTCACATGAATAGTAACAGGGTTTGATCGCACAACTGTAGTTTTTCCCCTCCCAGACACAAGTAATCCATGAAACATGAAATCAGACAATACCGTGATACATCGTGTCAACAAGGAGATACATGAATGAATATGCAAGACATGAGAAAATGAACAAATCCGAGGAATATACTTGCCTTGCTCAGGGTGATCAAGTGTGGAGTAGTAAAGCTAGAAATCCTCCTGTTTATAATTTACAGTTTGATAAGTCAACAATGTAAGGTAGTTATTTCTAATCTAGAAAATCACTTAACAAAATCCTTAGTTAATACTAAATCTATTAAGTCCTATTAATCTCTACATTTGTACAACTAAAGTAATATCTATATACAACCTAAAATGTGAGACAACAATCTTCAATCTTCATTATCACTCAACTTCATGTGCCAAGATCCTCTAAATTTGCCAACATCCAATGGTACTATAGTTCTCATTAACTACAATATTCCTTAAAGGGAAATAGAGCCTATTAAATTAACTCTAGTAGTAGGACTGAACAAGCCAACCCTTAGTTTATGATTAATAACCACCCCAAGTTACTGAACAATGGTTCAGTTCAGTTAAGTCTCAAAGATGAGACTGAACTGATTTAGTTACAACTAATCCTAACTACCAGTTCTATTTCAGGACATAAAACAGTCTAGTCTTTCCTAGACATCCACCTTTCAGTTGGAACCTTCCCAATTTCTCAGGACAATGATACCAGTTCAATCACAAATGGGACTGACACCCTATTGTTTAGTTTCAGGTAGGACTTACCTACTCATCCTGAGCCCATGGCCACTTGAGTTTTTCCCAAAAAATCAGTTACAACTATACTACAGATGTCCTTATTCAAACTGTTAGACTTGTTTGCTAACCCTTCATTCCAATTGTCAATTCAGTCTAATGCAAATCTAAACTGAAACAACAAATCTGAACATTCTTCCTAATGTCCATATCAGTTTAACCACCTTAAATTCCAAATCCATTCAACTGAAAACAATGAGCATAAACTTCTAAAAAACAAGATACCATGTTCAGTTCCCAAGATTAAAACTATTGGATCCGAGTTCTAACAAGTAAATCAGCCACTTGCCTAGTTCTCAGGTCTCAGTAATAGCCTTGTACAGGACTGAAACAATGTACCCCTCAACTGATTTGTACTGTCAGGTTTTTCTAAACAATGGTTCAGTGAACACATAAGACTGACATATACATTCAGTCACAGTCCACTGTAAACCAATTACCAGTCCTATATGTATCTCAGTTATCAGTCCATATATGTAATCAATATCAGTCCCAATGTGTAATCGAATATCAGTCCCAATGTGTTTCAGTTATCAGTCCAACTAATCCTAATATTTATGACTTGTGGTTTGATCTCTCAGGTCTAGGAAATTCAAATCCTAACTAGGAAATTACAAGTCTCAGTCCTTAACAGTCTAAATACAGTCCATACTTCAGTCCTACGTGTATCAGTTATCAGTCCAAATCAGGACTTAACATATCAACCTATGTGTATCACTGATATCAATTACCTGCACATGATAGTCCCCATATCCTGTTCAGTCCAAGCACCATTCCTAACTATAACATAATAGCAATTTACCCTCTTATTAAGACTGCTATCTAGACTGGAATGCATATGTCTGAATTGCATTTCAGAACAGGATTACTATAACCCAGGTTAAAATGGAATGGACACAGATGGAAGTTCTAAGCTACCCCACTGATTTCCTTATGAGCTTACTAAATTCCTATGGTAGGAAACAACTGGAATTAACAGTTTTAAGAAAAAGAATATTGGATATCTATGCCAATCCTACTAATTCATACCTCATGACATTAAATTGAGATAACAAGATTTCAGTAGCATCCATCAGTCCCAACTCAAGAGTTAGATCATGCTAAGCCATGGATCAAAATGGGTATCTGTACTGAGACTGATACGAAGATTTGACTCAACAATTCAGGATACCATTATCCTTTAACTGAGATTTAACAGAAGTTGATTATCAATTATTGACATCCTACGCTTGAGATCCCATCGAGATAGAATGGCAAGTAAGATTGTATATAAATCTCAATTCAGGCTGTAATGAAGATATCAACATATTGATAACGACCCAACCAACAGCTATTGATGAAAAAGAAATTAACAATAATCAAAACAAACCTAGGCAAATGATTACAAAAGACAAATAGTTGATCATTCACCTTCGATCGAATAGCCTTCTGTTTTATCAAGAGTGAGAGTTTAAGGACAAGGATCAGGGCACACACTCGATCCACTGCTCTAGAATTTTAAGAAAAGAAAACTTTAATGAAGAACCAAATACATATTCAATAATTTATATCTGATGCAACCCTTGATTCCTGACCTTCAAGAGATTTGATCAATCGGTCCCTAATTGAAGAAAGGAATGAATCTGGATCTAAAATCTGACATAAAAATATAATGATTATAATCAACCGATACAAAATAAAAGAATCAAAGTTAGTTTTCCAAGGATAGATAATTTTACCTCCTTAATCGATTGATGATTTCAACAAAAGGAGTCAGGACACGAATGGTAAATCAGGACACGAAGAGAATTGCTGAAATAAAAATAAATGCTCAAAATCAGTGTGAGTAATTTGTTCTAAACCATAAAGAAGAATGGAAGTACGATGGAAGAATCATTACCAATTTCGAAGGTTGTTGAGACCTCCTTCACAGCCATGGCTCGAATCCTTGGTTGAATTCAATTTGAATTGGGGAAGAAGAAAGGGGTTCTCTCCAGAATTTCTTGCAGAGTGAGGAATGAAAGGAGTCTGTGGGTTCTTAAATAGGTAGTTGTGGGAAAAAATGGAGGGAAAATGGAATGGAGGCTGCTGGCACATGGCTCAGCTATCAGAATTGGTTAGAGAAAGAAAGGAAATGTTCGTTTGAGATTTTGAATCTCAACTAAACTGAGAAGGAAATTGTAGTGCATGAGAGATTTAATAACCATCTAAAGTAAGGAGGAGGCCCATGAATAAGGGCCCAAGAGAAAGGGCCCAAGGCTGGAATGTAAACAAAGAAAAAGAAAATATATTTATTTTTTATAATAGCTTCTCTTATATTTAAATATATTACAAATTCCAAATTGTTTAATCAATATTATATAAAACTTAAAAAAAATTAATTATCACAAAGGTGGAGTTACAAATCTCTCCCCCTTGAAAAATTTCGTCCTCGAAATTCAGAAATATTCCAAAATTGATTCACGAAACACCACGAAATATTTATTTTAAAAAAATGGAAGTTCAAAATGCTAAAATACAATCAAGTAAACAACCTAGGGTAGCGCTTTCGCATCTCATCCTTATGCTCCCATGTGGACTCTCCCGGAGAGTGGTGCCTCCACATGACGCGACAAATGGAATAGTCTGGTTCCGCAGGCGCTTCTCCCTCCGATCCAGGATCTCTACTGGCTGCTCCTCATAGGTCAAGCCCGGACCCACCTCTAGCTCAGAGTAGTCCACCACATGGCTCGAATCTGGAATGTAGTGTCACTACCATATTTCTAGTGTGAGGATATTTTTGTCATTTTTGGGGTAATTTAATTTATTAGAATTTATTTGAATTTTTGGGAATTTTTAGGAATTATTTTGGAATTGATTGGTGCTAGTTTTAGACATTGACTCATGTTGACTTAGGAGGCTGTCCTATAGGCTAACCTAGGTCAGGACTACTTGGTTAGGTTAAGAAACCCTAGTATGACCTAAGTTAGTGAATTCAAGTTCATTAGAATTATTTTGAGGGGATTTGGAGTTAGTTTGGTCTAGGAATGACTTGTGAAATCACAAGTCATGATCATGACTTAAAACCTTAGAGGCTCAACCTAACCTAGTCAAACCCTAGTCCAACCTCACTTGGCCGGCCACCACTTAGTCTAACCTAGGGATTCCCCCACTATAAATACCCTCCTAAAATCTAGGGTTGCCTCTTTCTTAGGGAAAGCTCAAAGTTCAAGAAGGTTAGTTTCTATTGTATTTTAATCCCTAGAACTCCTTTCCTCTTCCTTTTTCCTTCTAATTTATTCCATTAGGTCCTAATATACCTATTCTTACTGTTGCTAAGGTCTCATCTCAGTTTGAGGTTGTTTTGATTGGATTGGGATATCAAGAGAGGAGCCCACAAAGAAGGGTTTTTCTTGAAGGTTCAACAATAGGTAACTTTCTCATTTCTCCATGGATTTTCGATTTCTCTTCATGGTTAGGAAGCCCTAGGAGTCCCCTAAGTGTCTGTATAGGTTTCGTGTCAGGTATCATAGGTTTCGTGTCCGTTCTGGACACGTATCATAGCCTAGGCTGAAGTGTTTGTCGAAATGCCTCAAAGGGCATTTCGATTTTATTCGTGCAAAGTTTTTAAATAGGAAAATTGGTTTTACTGTTGCTTATGCATTTCTATTCTTCTGGGGTGATTTTTGTGTCGGCCTGTGTCGTTTTTGATACGTGGACACGCGTGGACACACCCGCGCGCGCACGCTACAGGGATCCCCTGCTACTCGGGGTCTGTAGCGGACACGACACGTATTGTATTGACACGAGACTTTACACGTGGCATGGGGCCATGACTAACACCCCGTGTGTGAAGCCCCATGTGTCCCCGTGTCGTGTCGAGGAAGGAAATTGTTGTGCATGTGTCGTGCACTGTGTGTTTCCAGTGTTCACATATGTGTTCCTGTGTAAACTATTTTAAATGCTTTAAATAATGTTTTTTTTAATTGTTAAATAGTTCCTAAATATTGTATATTATTTGTTAGAATCAGTTTCCATGCTAGCTTAGGTTTTGTTTAGGATTTTGGTCTCGAGCATGGATTTTTGGGTTTTCACTGATACACATTGATACTGTTTTTCTCAGTTTTTTCCCAATACCTTTATTCCCTGTTTAATTAAGTGTTTCTCAACTGTTGATGATTCCCACATGTTATATTTCATATTAACTAAGCTTTTACATACGATTATAGGCTTTTGTTTGTGAGAATAGGATTTTGGCTAGTGTGTGGATTCATTCGAATTGTTTAACTGATTTTGTGTATACCTGAGATGGGATGTTTCCTATCATTTGAAATCTGAGTTTAGGATTTGACAATCTGGGGTTTCCTCCTGTGGTTTAAACCTGAGATGTAAAGTAAGTGTTAACTGTTTTGTTTTGGGCTGAACCTAAATCACCTGGCAATGGTTTGTATTGTTGTTTTTCTGAAAACCTGGGAACACATGTGCATTCTTGTATACACATGAACCCTCACACAGATTTTTCCCTTACACACACAGTCCTCCCCTCTCCCTTTCATGTACACACATGTAAGACACTTTACACAAATATGTAGACACTATTTTCCCTGTTCACACAATCTTATGAAGACACACACACACAAGCAAAATAAGAATTGATGCATGAGTTGATGTTAGCCTATACACTGATTTTCTGAGTTGGAATTGCTACTGATTTTTCCTCATCAATGTTAAGTTGATTTAAAATCTGAGAATGAATGTCCATCTCATTTTGACCTGTCAAGACTTGTAGGAACCTGAGCACACAATGAACACATGTACATTGAATTGACATACCACACTGGAAATCGAATTCCTGGGAACACAGGTTCCTTTCTTTTAGCTCACTGTCATTTGGTTCCTGAAATCTGAGTTTTCCTATTTAAATGTTCACTGATATGTTAAATCCTGAGATACCTACTTAATGTTCTTTGGTTGTTAATTTCCTATTGACACTTGCTACACTATTGTAATGCCACACTAACACATACACCTTCCTCTCTCTTTTACTGTTTTTGTAGTTCCTGCACACTGTTTTTATCTTGCCACACACACACACACAGCTACACTCTAACACACACATTGCAGTCACACATTGACACCCTACACTAGGTTGTACACAAATGTGACACTTGTCACTCTTCCCCTCTAACTCTCTATCTTCCTTATACATACTATATAATGTATTATAATATGTAATGTATTCATATAATATAATATGTGTATATATATATATATATATATATATATATATATATATATATATATATATATATATTAGGGTTGTGTATCTTTTTGGGTATCTAGTATGGATACCTACTTGGATGTATATGTTGTATTGGTTTATACACATAAGCACCATGTACATATAATTTGTGTGAACTATATATGTGTATTACATATATAGGTGTGTATGGTTAGATTTGCAATATATGTATATGTCAAGAGTGATAGGTTTTAGATATAGGGTTGACTTGCTAGACTAGTATATGCTAGTTTGACCTAGTTTGACTTCTAGGGTTGACCAGAGTTGACCAAGAGCTGACTTTGGCCTAGATTGACCTAGAATGCATGTAGAATGCATAGTAGAACTTCATTTTACCATTTTGGACTTGTTGTGACTTGTGCTGTTCTGATTAGGAGCCAGACACCACTCCTCGGACAGTACTTTCATATTGGACACTCAGATACCAGGCGAGTGCATTCTCTGATCATTTTATATCCTGCTTAGAATTACTTCCTGCAGTAGATTACTTTACTTGTACTGTCACGTTGGTCACACGGATTGGTACTATACGGATCCCTTCTTGAGATGTTATCCTTAGGGAGCATCGGGTACTACATGTTCTGTGCGTTTCACTTACATGTCGTATCACTATGCTTCACAGGTTCTTCGATCACTTGTGACATATACTCTTATGATCACAGAGTCTCCTAGAATCTCTTATCCCATTCACTGGGTATCCTAGAATCTCCTAGAATCTCCATTTTTGGGACTTCCATGTACCACCCTTCGAGGGCTTTGCGTGGAATCATAACATAACTTGGTTGGATCCTTGTATATTGATTGGGGGTACGGGGGAGTAGAAGTAGACATGTGAATAATACCCAAGTAGTATCTTATCAGAATCTCTTCCATAGTGTCTTATCAGAATCTCCTATGCCATTTATATGTCTATATTGTACTCTGACTCACTAGCCACATGTTAGCTCTCTATTTATAGTAGATATTTCTATTACAGCTTTCTCTCTCTGTTTACATACTGCACTTCTTTCAGTACTTGTATCTTACTTTACTGTATGATTATATCTTCTAACCTGCTATGAACTGTTGAGATGTACAATACTCGCTCCTGTCCTGACTGGACCTGTTGAAAATATTACAGAGGACGAGGAGGCGGCTTGCCTGGATACCTACTACGGGGCAGTCTTAGATGACACCTGCGAGCTGGACCCTCAGGAGGACCCAGCTCTAGCTGAGGATATCACCCTGATTGCCTAGACTAGATTAGTTAGGCTTATCTTACTTTATGCAGTCTTGAGGCATGTTTTAGCTAGACTTTATTTGGAGTTCAGAGTTGTATATATTCTTTCATTCTATATCTGAGACCATGTGCTTCTGGATATTGCTGGGATTTTCTTAGACTACTTTTCATCTATTTATTTCCTTGAGTTCTATTTCATATCGTGCTATCTCTTCCTTAGTTGTGATTGAGTTTTACTGCTATGTCACCCCCATTCGGGGAGTATAAACTGTTTAGAGATATTGCTAGATGATTGTTGACCTAGGACAGCGTTCTACCGCCGATACTGCGACGTAGGCTGGACGTACCCACGTCTCGTGCCCTTACTCTAGGGTGCGGGTCGTGACACGTTTTTAGTGGTGGCCCATGCAGGTCTAGACTAGAAGTGTAGTGGTATTCGAACTAGAGTATCACTACAGCCTGCAGTAGGATATAGGACATTAATTTTAAGGTACTCAATCACTTTAGGAAAAATTCTTTTATTGCCATCTAAATCCTTATTGTCAGTTGATCCTTTGAATTTTTAACTGTCCGCCTTTGTTATTTCGCTTCTTTCTCAGAAATTGATACTCTTGTTTGTCTATCTTCAGGATGGTAAAGACTAGATCACAGCGTGCCATTCATGAGGATGCTATAGAGGGGACTGCTACCTCTTAGCCAGTACAGCGAAGCCAGGGGACTGCAGCTCCTGCCACCTCAGCTCGTATTGAGACCCCGGTAGCCGCAGCAGGGGGTATGCATCCACCGACTCGGAGACAGGACCCGATCATTCCAGAGGATCCCTTCCAGCAGCCACCGCCTACAGGATACATGGATGCAGCACAGATGTTCACATACTTCCAGCAGTTCATGGACCGACAGCAGGCTCGACAGGACAGAGGCATGGAGCTGGCCCTTACGACGGTCGCAGCTCGACCAGTAGTCCATCAGCCGAGGACACCGAGGATCGAGCAGTTTTAGAAGATGAGCCCCAGAGACTTTCTGGGGACAGAGGGGATCCTATATGCCGATGAGTGGATCGAGCATATAGAGGAGATCTTCCGCTTGGCCAGGATTCCAGCAGATCTTCAGATCGAGGCCGCAGCTAGCCGGATGCGAGATCTTGCTCGCACCTGGTATCAGTCAGACCCCAGGGTGGGGGTAGCTGGGCAGACTTGGGAGCAGTTCAAGGGCTTCTTCAAGAAGAAGTTCTTCCCAGATTCAGCACTCAGAGCCTTGGAGTCACAGTTCGAGAGCCTGGTCCAGGGGAGTCTCTCAGTGGAGGAGTACGCCGGGGAGTTCGGCTGCCTCGGCAGGTTTGTGGAGGGCTTGAGCGAGACGGCGAAGGGCCAGAGGTTCCGGAAGGGCCTAATCAAGGAGGTCAAGTCCTTGACCAAGGGCAACCGGGATGCCACGTTCGAGAAGATCTTGACGTGAGCCTTGTTGATAGAGGATGATCTTGAGCTTAGGCTCAAGAGGGGGAGAGACCCAGTTGGAGGCAGCAGCAGCAGCGGGGGCCAGACCAAGAGGCCCCACTTTTAGCATCAGCAGCTGAGGCAGTTTCAGCCGCAGCCGATTCAGCAGAGGCCAGTCCATCAGCAGCAGCAGCCGAGACAGCACCAGCAGGGTCAGAGACAGGGTGTCACTTGTGCCTACTACAAGAAGCCTGGGCACGTCTTCAATGAGTGCCGGAAGAGGCTGGGCCAGTGCTTGGTATGCGGTTCAGTAGACCACCAGATGAGGGAGTGCCGCATAGTACGAGCAGGCCCGGAAGGAGGAGCTAGGGCTCCAGCAGGCCAGCAGCGGGGACCAGGCCTGCCGACGCAGCAGCAGAGGTTCGTCCAGCACCAGCAGCAGGCCAGGGGAGGCCAGCAGGGGAGAGCTTTTGCCATGGCAGTTGGAGATGTAGAGGTGATTGGAGATCTGATTGCAGGTTCGATTCTACTCGACTCCAGTCCAGCTTTTGCTTTATTCGATTCTGGTGCTTCGCATAGCTTCATATCAGTATCTTTTGCGATTAGACACGGTATCATAGCTGAATCGTTGCCTAGGACTTACAAGATCACGACCGGGGGTGGCATTATCCTCGTGAGTGATGTTTGTAAGGGTCGGAGAGTAGTTTTGGGAGGCCGTGAGTTGGAGGTGAGCCTGCTCGTAATGCCATTGCCGAACTACGATATAGTACTAGGCATGGATTGGTTGAGCAGGCACCACGCCAGCATTGATTGCAAAGGGGATAGAGTTCTTTTCAGAGCGCCGGGGGAGCCAGAGTTCGAGTATTCCAGACGTCAGGCAGAGCAGAGCAGCGGAGTCTTCTGTGGAGTCTCGGTCGAGGAGCAGACGATTCCACACCCCTTGATAGCAGAGTATATGGATGTTTTCTCGGACGAGTTGTCGGGATTGCCACCAGACAGAGACATAGAGTTCTTGATAGACTTGGTTCCAGGAGCGGAACCCATCTCTCAGCATGTCTATCAGGTGAACAACAGCGAGCTGGTGGAGCTGAAGAAGCAAGTAGATGAGCTACAGGACAAGGGCTTCATCCACTCGAGTTCGTCGCCATGGAGTGCACCAGTGTTGTTCGTGCCGAAGAAGGATGGGTCAGTACGCATGTGTATTGACTATAGGGCACTCAACAACCTCACGATCAAGAACAAATACCCACTGCCGTGGATCGATGATCTATTTGACCAGTTGAGCGGAGCTCGGGTATTTTCCAAGATTGATCTGGGGTCGAGATATCACCAGGTGAAGGTGAAGAGGGAGAATATTCCCAAGACCGCTTTCAGGACGCGGTACGGGCAGTTCGAGTTCTTGGTTATGCCGTTTGGGCTAACCAATGCACCAGCAGTGTTTATAAACCTTATGAACAAGGTGTTCCACCAGTATCTGGATCAGTTCGTGGTGGTGTTCATTGACGACATCTTGGTATATTCCAAGACTGAGGAGGAGCACGAGGAGCATTTGAGGATCGTGCTGGAGACTCTCAAGAAGGAGCAGCTTTACGGAAAGCTCTCCAAGTGTGAGTTCTTCTTGGACCGGGTGGACTTCTTGGGGCATGTGGTGACTGGAGATGGTATCTCAGTTGACCCCAAGAAGATTGTAGCAGTTGAGGCATGGACAGTGCCGACTTCAGTTGCAGAGATCAGGAGTTTCCTGGGGCTGGCAGGGTATTATCGGAGATTTGTGCAGGATTTCTCCCGGATTGCAGAGCCGTTGACTCGGTTGACCCGGAAGGATGCTGAGTTCGTTTGGTCAGAGGAGTGTCAGGCAGCTTTTGATGAGTTGAAGAAGCGGCTTACGACAGCTCTGATTCTGATATTGCCTTCAGGATCGGGTAGTTTTACTATTTATAGTGATGCTTCAGGGAAGGGACTGGGTTGTGTCTTGCAGCAGCATGGAAAGGTGATTGCCTATGCTTCCAGGCAATTACGTCCCCATGAGAAGAACTACCCTACCCACGACCTGGAGCTGGCAGCAGTGATTTTTGCTCTGAAGCTGTGGAAGCATTATCTGTATGGTGAGAGGGTGGAGATCTTCACAGATCACATGAGCTTAAAGTATGTGTTCACTCAGAAGGAGTTGAACATGAGACAGCGCAGATGGCTAGAGTTGATGAAGGATTTTGATATCCTACTTCAGTATCACCCAGGGAAGGCCAACGTGGTTGCCGATGCCTTGAGTAGGTATCCGATAGCCATGTGTTTGACCATGGATCGGTATTTGCTTGCCGACTTGGAGAGCCTTGGGATTGAGGTGATCGTGCCCGGAGTGCAGATACAGCTATAGGGGATGCAGATTCAGTCAGACTTGGTGGAGAGGATCAAGTCGGCACAGTTTGAGGACATTGCTCTACGGTGTCTCCAGAAGCAGGTTCGAGCAGGATTGCTGGAGGGCGAGTTTTCTCTTGCAGAGGATGGTGCCTTGAGGCACGGTTCCAGGTTATGTGTGCCCAGCGGAGATCTCAGAGAGCAGGTATTGCAGGAGGCCAACAGATCTCAGTACTCTATACACCCGGGTGCCAACAAGATGTACCGAGATCTGCGGGAGCATGTTTGGTGGTCAGAAATGAAGCGGGAGGTGGCTCGCTTTGTGGCTAGATGTTTGGTCTGTCAGCAGGTCAAGGCAGAGAGACAGAGGCCCGGTGGATTGTTGCAGCTGCTGTCCATTCCTAGTAGAAATGGGAGCATATCACGATGGACTTCATATCAGAATTATCGCGCACTCCAGGAGGAAAAGACGCGATTTGGGTCATCGTTGACAGGTTGACCAAATTGGCCCACTTTTTGCCATTCAAGGTGGGTACGTCTACAGAGAGGCTGGCGGAGATGTATATGCGGCAGATAGTCAAGATTCACGGGGTTCCAGTCAGCATCGTCTCAGATCGGGAT